>JAGGAP010000491.1:0-21762 GCA_017657235.1 Termitomyces sp. T73sscA
TAATGACAAAGTCTTTGGAAGCTTTCTTTGTCTCATAGATCCACCTGGTTCTACCAGTATGTTGTGGAGGAGCATGGCTTGCTGATACCCAAAGTTTTTCATTGAGATTTAGATTTACCAGGCCTAAAAAATGTTTCAAGGCTTCCTTCATCACATAAATCCACCTGGCGAATTGGAGAAGTATTTCTTGCTGAAAGCTCCTTATAAAATTCATCCTCAGAGACTGACTCTGTGAAAAACATAGAGTAAGAAGTATATGAAGAAGTTGGTGTTGTTCATTCAAGAACAATTGATGCATGGTAATTAGAAATACCATGGTTATGAGCCTGTATGACAGTCGAGATGAGGATGGCAAAGGCTGTTATGAGAATAGTTGTAGACTGTTTCTCCAGTTCATCGAGTTCTGTGGGTGTGATCTGCCCATCTTTGAGGGCCCAGAATGCTGGTATGAAACTGAGGAGATTCTGCACATAAATGGCACTCCGAACACCTATCCCAGAGACGTCTGGATTGGCCATAATCGCAGGGCAAATAGTTATCAGGTCAGTTGAGAAATGGGGGAGAGTGACAGAAGTTTGCTGGAAGTATAAAGCGTTCGGGGATTGGTGCTCGTTGCCATCCTGTGTTTCCATCACTGCCTCTCGAATGCCGTGATTCAACTCAAACATTGTCTTGACAACCACAGCATATTCAGGAACGAATTATGCATCCTTGGCTCTATACAAGGTGCATATTCATTTCAAAACATTGCTCACTATACCGTTTCCCACCAAGACACCTCCACACCTTTATTTCCAAATCCAGCAAGTACGACCCTCAGCTTGCTCGGTGCCTTCCTCCCACTCGGTCTCCACATCCGGCCCGTGCCCGAACTACAGATGCTGTCCTTGGCCTCAAGCGGGTCTCGCAGTTCATCATCGTCGTTGCCGATGAGCTCAGCACGCGGCATCACCACCACCTTTATCTTCTCCACCGCTGCCCACATCTCCTCATCCGTCATCAAGAGGCTCCACCAGGGCTTCCTTGCCACCTTGTGCAATCAACAAGGCGGACTCTGTCACTGAGTTGCATTCGAGAGACGAGGCCATGAGCTCTGTATGTGTCGCTGTGTCGAGTTTCAAGACTTTGAGATCAGTACAGACCTTGCTCGCCTTTTTTCCAGCAGTGACTGATCTTTGGCGCTGTAGCCTAGGGATACCGCATCACACTTTGCGATGTTTCTTGGCCAGTTTGATCCTGTTCACCAGGTTCTTTTCATTGCACTCCTTCGGGCCCCTGCTCCTCGACCTAGGCCCCGTGACCCTCGCCTTCCATAACACATACAGCCCGTGTATGCGATGGAGCATGTCGTTATCTGCTGGCAGAAAGCCAGCAGCACTGCCGCCCTCAGTGTCCTCATCTCCTAGAGCAGACCCGCATTCCTTCACCCAATCTCAAGCTCCCTCTCCGCTATTCTTATGCGTACAGGAAGCACCTGGACATGCTTGCCAACTTCTATCCCAACACCCTGCTAATGAACGCGTCTTCTTCCTGCTCGTCCCTCACCACCAGCCATGACAACGACTTTCTCGTGCTCGGAACAGACACACGCACTGGGGATGGCCGCTTGAGGAGCTTGTTTGATCCTTGGCTTCAGCCTCAAAGATGACAAGAAGCTGTAGTTTGATCCTACTTAGAGCGCTCATACAGTGAGTTTTATACTATCTTCGTCTATCATGCTCTTAGGAACGTTCTGCGAAGCCCAAACTGCTGGTCAGACTTTTCGTCTGCAGGGCTCAACTCCAATATCAAACTCAATGTATTTTGCTCCAGGATCTTTACGACTCCTATCTACTCAGGAATGAGTTAGCTATCCTGGCTTTGCCTGAATACAGCAATCCCAGGGATGGTTCACTTTCTACACCAGATCTTCGGTGCACTGTGACTTTGTGTGCGGTCGCGAGTCTTGCTAGTCAAGTCTCCATCAGACCCATGGCACTATACAAAAAAGTGCATCTACATCCATAAAGTTATGTATGTTCCATGAATACTAAACCAACATTGGAAAAAGGTTTCATTGACATGAATTAACGTGTCACATCATGATGATCAAATTGTCCCAAATGATAACACTTGTACAGGCGTTTCCGCATCTTCATTCCCGAGCACGCCGTTTCAGAGAAATAAAGAAGCTGAAGTTTCACAGACAGCGTGTCTTCTACCCTTGCATTTTTCCAGGTCAAACTGCTACTCTTACAAAATAAATATCACTTTGCTGCCGGTTTAGTGCGGACATACTTACAGTCCTTGGACACACATGACGTCCACAAGAATTTAGTTCCTGCGTGCCATGGGATTATCTTCTGTTGTTTGACCACTATAAACGAATCGATGACATCGATGTAGACCTCGAGCGCATCAAACCCTCCGATATATATATGTTTTCCTTTCCCGTTCATGTCAGACGCCATCAGCATCAAGATTCGAGCACGAATACTCTTCATCTCACTTTAGCTCAGCGTTCACAAGCTCTTCACGTTCTCCGGTGATCCACAATCCTAGCATTGGTGTCAATCAATCAGTGATGTTGAGGTGGGTCCAGATCCGTAATATTCCACTGTCTTCCATTTTTACTTTCACTGCACTGGCTTCTGAACCTGGTGTACATAATGTATGAAGAGGAAGTTACTTGAGAGATGCGGAACATGAGGTGTAAGACTTATGAAGGTCTGGGTCGGCCTGCAGGGACGGGGCCAAACCAAAGATAACTACGGGAGACTGCGTAATGAGATAATGTGTTGATACTGCAAAAGGGTGACGGCAATTTAATATCATTTAATCGTTGTCCGAATTAACCCCAATAAAACCTCCTATGTACTTGCCCGGATTTGAAATGCATGGGTCCCCATCCCCATGTCAGAGTCAAGATTGGTCAAAGATGAAGTAAGCAGTGAGATGTCATTCCCCTGGCCTATCCACCAAATCAACTGTAAGCTTCTCTAGCGATGTCCGACTCTCCCCTTGCCTTACCTGCCCCTTGCTTGACTCCTGCCTGCCTTTGAGCCTGCTTGACTCTTGCTTGTTGCTTGCATTGCTGGCACTGTGGAAGGAGTTCCACAGATGACAAGCCTTGCTCTTACACCTGCTTCTTCCTGCAAAGAGTGTATTGCCTCTCTACAACAAGAAATTGACATGCTAAAAAATCAGATTTTTGATGGGGTAGAAAACAAACAGCCTAAGCAGCCTTTAAAGAACTACAAGCCCATGTCTAGTTCAACTGCCACTGCTCTACCATTGCCTCCTGCTGTCCCAGTTGCCAATCCCATGCTTACTGCACCAGAGCCTCCTGCTGCTCACCACCTCTTCACTCCTACACTGGTTTATCAAACTGTTATGCTGCTTCTGCCCAACAAAACTTTGCCATGCCAGACAAAAAAACTGATGGTGTCTACTATCCCACTGCCCCCATCTTTGACACTGAAAAATCTGACCATGTATTTAGCCACATAATGTCAACCCCAGTTATTTTGTCAGTAGAGGAGTTGTGCTCCATTGTGCCAAATGTTAGAAATGTGGTAAAGACTGCCATTATGCCTAGGCAACTGTTAGCAACTGCCCTCATCAAAGTTGATGATCTTGACAATGCCTTACCAGGATTTAGTGCTGACAACCCACCAGCAACTCTTGCCACCAACCACATCTCCACTTCAACCAACCAACTTGTAAATGCCACCTCTATTGACTCCATTGAAACATACATCAAGTCTGTTGGCCCAGGACAAGACCCTGCAATGATTACTTGTGCCTATGGTTCTCAAGCCATAAGGTCTATTATACTGACTGTTAACAACAAGAGTGAAGTAGAAGCCATTGTTGACAGCAGCAGTCAAATCATCTCTATGGCAGCAGAGGTTGCCAATGAGCTAGGGCTGAGCTATGACCCCTCCATTATGCTAAACATGCAATCTGCTAATGGTACTATCAACAGGTCACTAGGCCTTTCCAAGAATGTGCTGTGCACTATTGGCAACCTGACCTTCTATTTGCAGATTCACATCTTACAATCACCTGCCTATAACTTATTACTTGGCTGACCCTTTGATGTCTTGACACACTCTATGGTCACCACTCTTACCAATGACAAGACCACCCTCATTTTAAGCGACCCCAATAGTGGTGTTAGGTGCACTGTGCTGATCTTCCCAAGAGGTTGCCACTGTAATTAACATGCCAAAGACCCACAGTATACCAAAGAACATCAGTTCTGCTGCCATGACAACCCTGCTTATGCATCTTTTCAGTCACCATTGAAGAAGTAATTAGCAATGAAAATCATAGAGATGTAGTGCTAGTGCTCAAATATGACCACCAAAGTGGTCTTGTAAATATTCTTTCTACTGCATATCTTGATCCTGAAGTACTTTTCTCCTCTCTTGATACAGGCACATTTCTAGTCACAACCTCAAAAATGTACAAACTGTTGCTGACTCATCTCTTGCCTATCTATAGTTTACTGCATCTGAAGCATTCACCCACTATGTCTTTGCCATGTACGTTGCCACTCTTGCTAATGCTCATTCCCCTGCTATTCTTGGACCTACCACCCCTCATACTCTTACAGACAATTCTACTGGCATTCTACTTATATGAGTACTAACTACCCTAAAAGAAAAGGAGTTCAGGTCAAAAAAAAGTACAATCCTGTCACATTAAAAACTAAGCCAGTTGCTAGCAGCATATCTGAAGACTTTAGCATCAAACAACATATCCTTGGCAACCTCCTACCAACTCTTGATCCCAATCCACCAACATTCTTGCCAACTAGATGCTTTACTACAGAACATTGCCAACAGTTTCTTGCTAACCACAACACAGGCTTTCTAACTACCAACAAACTCAATGTTCTTAGTGACCTGATGGGCAAGTACAATCAAGCCTTTGCCTGGGAAGACTCTGAGCATGGCAGCCTCTGCACAGACTTCTTTCCACTGGTAGTAATTTCAACTATTTCTTATATACCATGGACTAAACACAATGGACCCATACTGCTATAATGAGGTCTGTAAAATCATACACACCAAGATTCAAGCCAGAGTTTATGAACCTTCCAACAGCATCTACTGTTCTAAGTGGTTTTGCATTCTCAAGAGAAATGGTAACCTGCATATTTTTCATAGTTTGGAGCTACTAAGTAGGGTCACTATCTGTTACTCTAGCATGCTGCCCTTTTCTGATCATGTTGCCAAGTCCTTTGCCAGCAGGATCTGTGATGCTACATTAGACCTCTATGTTGGCATGACAAATGCCTTATCAACCCTGCCTCTTGCAACCTTACCACATTCCAGACCCTCTTTGGCACCTTGTGCCTAGTAATTTGCCAATGGGATGGTCCAACTCAGTACTCATATTCTACAACAACATTACCTTCATTCTGCAGCCAGAAATCCCCTAGTATGTTCTCAGCTTCATTGACAATGTAGGCACCAAGGGCCCCAAGGGCCCCAAAGATTGGCAACTCATTGGTGGCATGTCCACCAAGCATCCCACCAACTCCAATATCTGCTTAGTACTCTGGAACTTCCTTCACATCCTCAACTATGTTTTCCAACATATGAAGTACTGCAACAATACCTTCTCTGGTCATAAACTTGTGCTATGTGCTCCCCTGTTTTAAAATCCTTGGTCATATTTGCATGCCAGAAGCTCACATTTCTAATGAAAGTTGCCTAGCCCTTCTGGAGCACTAAAGATCTTGCTGTGACCTCTCTGAGATATGTGCCTTCTTAGGCACTGTTGGCATCCTCCATATATTTGTCAAAAACTTTGCCCATTGTGCCTATTATCTCAATCAACTCACATGTGCCAACACTCCATTTGAATTTGGCTCAGACCAGCTTGCCACTCAGCAAGACTTAGTCAAGGCACTCCAAGATGCCAAGCCCCTTGTGCATGCATATCAACTACCTATTGCCAGACCCAGTAATTTTGGTGGTAGACACCTTATACCTAGCTGTTGGTTACTTTTTTTGTCAGAGTTTTAGCAACAATCCTTGCCAATGTTGCTATGATTGATTTAGCCCTATTACTCTTAACAACAGGGAAGCATGCTATAGCCAACCTAAGCTTGAATTCTATGAACTCTTTAGGGCTTTTCAGGCACTAAGAATATATCTAACTAATTGGTGTGTGCAACCTCATTGTTGAAGTGGACACAAGATACATTAAAGGTATGCTGCAAAATCCTGACATACAGCCCTCCACCAGCATGAACAGATGGGTGGTCACCATCCTTATGTTCCACTTTGAACTTGTATATGTCAAAGGCACCTTTTATAGACCTGATGGGCTCTCTAGGCTCACCTGGACACCCTCCTCCTAACCTTGCCAATGATGAAGACTTTGCTGATCAGATTGACTGACTCTATGGATTTATACACATAATTCAGCTTCCCATCCACCTACCTTATACCAACCAACTTCCTGCCAACTCTCTCTTACATTCCATTGTCCCTTACCAACCTGAACTATTTGCCACTCCAACTATATTTTTATATCACTAGCTTAGCCACTTACAATCAAAAAGAGTTGCCAACAGTTAGGATCATGGAAAAGCCCCAACCACTAAGAAAAGACTCCTGCAACCTTACCTATAATGCCATCTCACATACCAACAAAGCCACTGCCAAGAACTGTCACCTAGGACTGGTTCAATGTTGGCTGAAAGACTTTAAGCGACCTTCTGGTCTTGGCAACAATAGGTACCTCCATTTTATTTGCTATGCTACCCACTTCTTTCTTAGTGACAATTGCTTATAGTGCTACCATTGTGATGGCACATACAAATTGGTTGTCAAACCCAACAGTTTTCTTCAGATTTTCTGCACCATGCACAACAAACTCAGCCACTGTGGTCTCTTTGCAACACATGCCATGCTCACAGAACAATTCTGGTGGCTGCACATCTGTGCTGACATTGCTTGGTATGTCAAACTTGCCACCTCTGCCAAATTCAATAAACATGGCAACTACTCATCCTGCCTATAGTTGCCACATGCACATTCCTATTCAGTAGAATATATATTAATACTATGCATATGCCAAAGTCTAGCTGCTTCAAGTATATCATTCAAAAGCATCATTCTTTGGTTTATTGGCCAGAATTTGGAATGTTACAAAGAGAAGACACAGACACTATTGCTAAGTAGTTATTTCAAGATGTTATCTGCTGTTGGAGTGTGCTAAGAGAAATAATCACTGACAATGGCACCTCCATTATTAAAGCTCTTGCTTACCTCACTTAGAAATACAACCTCCAACACATTTGCATCTCTGAGAACAACAAACATGCTAATGGCTTAGTTGAAAGGCCTCACCTTGATGTTCAGTAAGCACTATTCAAGGCAGTCAATGGCAACAAATCACAATGGAGCAAGGCAACCTACTCAGTCTTTTGGTCAGAATGAATTACCATCTATAAGCACATGGGTTGTTCACCATACTTTGTAGCAACTGGTACTCACCCACTTCTCCCTACCAACATTATTGAGGCAACATACCTCTAGCCAGCCTCAAATAGCATACTGTCAACTACTGACCTTGTCATCCACTGTGCTATCAACTTGCAACATTGCCAAGAAGACTTGGTGCACCTCCATGAAACTGTTTTTCCCACCAGGTGCCAAGCAGCACTAAGGTTTGAAACTGACCACAGTGCCATCATTTGTGATGACAACTTCAGCCAAGAGTTGCTAGTACTAATGAAAAACTCAAAGATTGAAATAAAAAGATGTGCCATCATTATCTTGAACCCTTGGTAGTTATCTTCAGAAATTGTGGAGGTGCTTATATCCTTTGTGAACTAGATGGATCAGTCTTGCACCACTCCATTGCTGCCTGCTGCCTACTCCCTTACTTAGCACAGGAACACATTAACTTACTGCTAGATGTTCTTGATATTGACATTGCCAAGCTTTGTGAGCTAGAAGAAACAGATCTGCTTGATGATAATGACTTGCTGCCCAAAGAGAAGAACAATTAATACACACACATGCTAAGAATTTCTTTATATATTGGCTACTTTACTTTCTTGCTGCTCATTATTTTTATACATTACAGCCACTACTTTTCTTGCTGCACACCCTATACCTAGCTGCAGCAGCAGTGTCTACTGGTACTTACCACCTTGCACAAGCCTTTCCCTTGCCAAGAGTGTTTTGTTATGATGATCTACTGAGCATTCACTTTAACTTCAGAATTTGTTGAGGTTTCTTTATTGGCTAAGTCTTCTTCATTCCCATTACTTACAGTCTTGCTTCTTATTATACCTCATAAATGCTTTTCTACTGCCCTGGCTGTTTCTTATCATGACCTCAGCCAGATGTACAAAAGTTCAATTGGTTACAAATCTGCAATTTACAATATATTTACATATGAGTCCAAGCGTTTTCAACTAACAAAAAAAATCATTCAAAATTGTTCAAGGAGCACCAAAGGGCTGTTGAGTGGAAAGCTGGAGCCCTTCTTGACATGAGTCTCCTTTTGCCACTCCAGTGCATCTGCCATGTCCTCCAAGTACTTCTTTAGCATGGTCACTATCTACTTCAAAACATTGGCATGGTGCTGCACAGCTGCCAACTCTGCTTTTACCACCTCCCTCTACTTGCCAAATTGCTCCAGCATTGTCTAGGTGCATGTTTATTGGCACTCCAGGTTGACAGCAGAGTAGAGGGGCACTACTGAGTATGGCAACCCCTCCTCCAGCCAAAGAGTGTTAGCACCCATAATGCAAAGTGTAGGCAGTGCTGTCCACTAGGGATCAAACTAAAACATTAAGTCCAAAGCTAAATTCCCAAACAAATAAAAAGACTCACTCTAGCAACTATGCACTGACAAGGCATCAAAGTCCCCCAGTTAATGCTAGGGGACAACTCAAGTATGACAGAGTCTTTGCTGTTCTACTCTGGCAGCCACTCCCATTGCTAAGGGGACTTGGTGCCTGCATTGCTGTTCTCCTCAGAATCTCCTCCAACATCTTTGTTTCCAAGCCCCTCTGACCACAACTTGTCCACCTGCATTGGCAATGGGGTGTCAGGGAAGGGGTTCCTACAAAATCAAGTATCAGATGCTAAGCTAAGCAAAGATGCCAAAACTCACCTCAAACAACTGGAACCTGCTTCCAGCATGTCCACCACTAGCAACATTCTGCTGGCTGCCAATGCTCTTTTCAAGTCCCTCACCTCCTTTTCTGCTACTTCTGGCAACCTGGCAGCAATCCTCACTCTTTTTTCCTTCTTCTTTCTTTTGCTAGGCAAAAGGGGAGCCTTGTGTTTACTAGCAGCCATGGCTTTTTTGCTAGCCCATGACTGCAGCTCCCTAGCCTTGCCCTTGGGCTTACTGCTGGTACCACCCATGCTTGCTGATGCATTGCTTTGTCATGTTGGCTGGGCAAGACTCTCTTCACTTTTGCTAGGCAAAAGAGAAGCCTTGCGTTTACTAGCAGCCATGGCTTTCTTGCTAGCCTATGACTGCAGCTCTCTAGCCTTGCCCTTGGGCTTACTGCTGGTACCACCCATGCTTGCTGATGCATTGCTTTGTCATGTTGGCTGAGCAAGACTCTCTTCTAATGATAGCAGCCCCACCTGCAGCCACCACAGTCTTTTGCACCTCCACAAACTTTTACACCCTCCTAACCCTTACTGCCCACTCAAAAGTATGCTTGACAACAGAGTCAAGGATGTCACCACACTTGCAGATCTTGGCACTGTCAAGGGTGCAGGCACATTCAAAATGCTAATTTCTGATAGAAACAGGCTTTAAACAAAGGAAAGTGCCTGTTTCCATCAGAAATTAGCACAATATAAATAGCATAACAGCTTTTTTTTACACTTTTTTCAGTAGAAATATCTTCTAGTGCCAGCAGTGAATTGAGCTAAGTGCTGTCTAAGTAGGCAGTGATTTAATCTTTTGAGTAAGTAGTTTTGCAAGAGTTTCAGACAAGTCCCAAAAACTTGCTATAAAATTTGAAGCCTTTGGGTATAAACAAGCTAAGAGAGGTTGGAAAGAAATGCTAAGATAAGATAGCAAGGAAGGAGAAGTGCTTAGCTACACAGAGCTACTAGATTCTAGCCATAGGTGCTAGGTGCAAAGATTTATAAGTGAGGTGCCAAGACATTGGCAACATAAGACTAGAGGTGCCCAAATCACAGCTAAGGAAAGAGGCACTAAGGGATGAGCACCAAGAGAGAGAGAGAGAAGCACTAAAACAACTTTGAGGAGTAAAGTTGCTTAGAGATCTGAACTTTGGTGAAGATAGTTGTTGGCAGAAATGTGTATGATTTACTTTGTGTTGAATACTGATAAAAAGTAAAGTATTTATACAAAGTAAAAGTGGCAAACTTGTTAAAGTTGCCAAAGGCATAGATGATGCTTAAAAACATTAAAATGAAAGAAGTTCCAAAAATAGAAGGGCTAGCAAGTCTTTGCCAACCATTAATAGACCAAGCCATCTGTGGAGAAATACCACCAAACATATGTTGCCAGGGGGTTCAGTAGAACATTGGTGAAAGGCTGAAAGAACTGGTGTTTCTGAGCTGTCTGTCAGTTGTTCTATCATTCCATCACTTGTTAAGTTGGACATATAAGAGATAGTAGAAGGTGTGGGCATGGGAGACTGCCTAACAACTTGTCAGAAAAGGCAGGCATCCTGGCAGAATATCACGTGTTTTGGTCTGTGATTTTAGTGGAATATTTTGAGGGGCATCTTCTAGTGGTGTTACTATAGTTGTCAAGTAGAGAAGTAATAGCTGGAAAGTTATACTGCATCTAGGTGGCAAAGCTCTGTAGGGTAGTTTGTATGTGCTGACTCAAGTAAGGGCTTATCTTCTTCCTCCAACTGAAATTTTTACTGTCCTCAGTCAACTGCTAATCACATGTGGATTCATGTGCCACATGGTTTGTGTGTGGTCAGGAAGGTATAAATTGGCTAGCAAACTGTTGTAGACTTGTTTGCAAATTTTTGCTCCTACTGTTTAGCTGCATGTTTTTGAACTAACCATTTTTAGAATGTCTACTCCCACCTCTGTTACTGCTGCTGAGGCTACTGCCAAGCTTGTGGTCCACATCTTTATTGCCAAGGCAACAATATTTTTGATGTGTATTGAGAGCATTGAAGTTGGTGTGCTGTAGCAACTTGTAGAAGAAGTGATGCATGTGTATGAGAGGTGGGTGGTGTTGTGGTCAGCTGGCATCTCCTGGGATTGGAAAGAGGAGATAAGGTCTTGGTGCATAGCATGCTATTTGAAGAATTTGGGTGCAGAGTAGCTAGAATCTTTTGCCACATTTCTTGTAAGTGCTTTTTGGCTTGTATTGGCAACATTGCTACTTACTAGCAACTAGGCTCTGCCAACACTGCCTCAGCAGCTGACTTTTGAAGATGAGCTCTCTTGTATGGAGCACTGCTGACAATGGTGAGCACCTTGCCACCCAAGTGAGTCACTATGCTAACATGGTCTCTTTAGCTCTGAACTGACCTCATCTTGCTTAATCAATTGGAAGTGGTAGAGCAGAAGAAGTTTTTGGGCACTGAACAGTGAGAAGAGCAAGGAGGGTGGCAACCAAGCATGTCTGCCAAGAACAAGGCACAAGCCTTGATGGTGGAGCATAAAGGCATGCTGAAAAAGTTGGCATAGCAAGAAATGGTGGCAGATAGCAGGTTCAGGTGATAAAGAGGAGCCTAAAGCAGAGGCACCAGCAACTTCTAAATAATTGGCAGCCATTGGTATGTCAAACTCCACACCAGCAGCAGGAGTACAAGGGGTAGCAAGGAAGCCTGTCAAAGTTTCCAAGAAAAGGGTTAGTTCCTCATGTAGTTTTTCTGTTCTTGCTACATTGCTAACAGTTGTCTCTAGTCTAAGAAAGTGGAAGCACCCCACTATAAGGTAAGTTATTAACTCTTCCTAGAACACCTCTCTTTTGTTCATTATTTGCTTTAAGTGCCTGTCAAGGACACTTTTATGAATGCAGAGTTACAAGAGCTGTTGGTAACATGGAGGCAAAAAGCCATGTTAGATACTGGTTTGGCTAGTGAGGTGGACTGGTTTGGCTAGTGGAGTAGTGATGAGGAAGATGCACAGCAAGCGCTTGGTAGCACTAGAAAAGCAGTGCAAGTTTAAAGAGGCTTGTAGAGCAGTAAGCATGCTTTTTCATTCTTCTATTTGCTTAACTGATTTGTTTGATAGTGCAACAGGGCTGACAATGAATCCAACTGCTGCACTGCTCTGCTACTGTTGCAATGCCCTCAAGCACACCTGTACTCTGAACAGCACCAAGACTTATAAGCAGCATGGCTTGCCAGACTCCTTGGTTAGAAAAACCTTTAAGCAGGGTATGTTGGTGAGGCAAGCACAGGTGTTTGTAGAGCAGCAAAGGGCAATCATGTCAGATGATAGAGTTGCAAGGCTGAAGGAGTTGTCTTTGGTGCTGCTAACTCACTAAGAGGGAGGAAATGCCCAAGGAAGCATCAAGCAGCAATGGAAGGAGCAAGAGCAGGCCATGGCCAGATGCACTACTAGCAGTCCACTAGGCAAGAGGCAAGGGAGCATTTCAGGCAATGGAGTAGCAATGCTCTCCAAATGCAAGGCCCTCCTTTTCCTGACAAGGGCAAAGAAAAGGCAAAGTAGGCATGCCTCATGACAATGCCAGCAAGCATGTCAGAAGATAGAAAGATGGAGGACTTGGAATACATGCTGGCAGCAAGTTGAGTGTCACCAGTGGTGCTGGAGGCAGCAAGGCCCAGTTGTTTTTGGTGCATACAGCTTTTTGCCTCTTCAAATATTGTGTCAACTTGATAAGCTGCCTAGGAGTCCTCTTCCTAGTGCTGAATTTCCAATGCAGATGGATTTGCTGATGGATAGTGGCAGGAGTAGCAAAGAAAGCAAGCACTTGGAGTGCAGAGATGGCAATGAGGGCTAGCAGTAAGTCCTGTTATGAATAGCACTAGTTGCCTCACTGAAGCAGCAAGCACCTTGCTTCTACAGAGCTTTCTTCAAATAATGACATGGCAGGCCTAATGCCTTGCCAACTGGTTACAGCAAGAGTGAGTTTTTCTTTATCAAGACTTGTAAATGGTGACTTAGCAATTTAGGTTGATCTCTTGTAGATTGCCCCACCATGCCCAAGGATCACCAGCAATAATGTAGAGTGGCTAGGAGAGAACCTTTGCTTTGTGGTTGTAAGGAGACCAGTCTTCAAACCATGTCCAACACTATTCTGAGCTTAGTCCAATGATTTGCCTATTTCTAGCTCTTCTGACTGATCACTTGGCCTGCCCTATCCCCTTCCATCTTCTAGTAGTTAGCCTTAATGAGTCACATGCATGAACCTTACTCAGCATTGATTATTGTTAGTCATACTCCATTATATACTAGGGCCTACTTAGTTAAGCAGTATTAGTAGCATAGCCACTAATGTAGTATATAAAGGCAGCCTATAGATGGAATATCTCCAGGCTGAACAATAGCAGTATTCTTCTGGCCTATCTACTGAATCAACTGTAAGCTTCTCTAGTGACATCTGACCCTCTGCTTACCTTATCTGCTCCTTACTTGACTCCTGCCTGCCTCTGAGCCTGCTTGATTCTTGCTTGTTGCTCACATTGCCAGTACTGTAGAAGGAGTTCCACAGACAATAAGCCTTGCCCTTACAGTGAAAGTGCTGCATTCCATGGAAGTACTCTTCAGCCTCTGCACTAAAGCATCCGCTATGCAGTAAACTTTTGGCAGAAAGCTGGAGGTGGCAAGAGGAGAGTTGATGGCAGCACAGTGGTGCTTTGATCTCATGGATTGGATGATTAAGGTGCTGGAGAACTCATTAGGTTGCTAAGAACATTGCATTTGTCAGTAGTTAGAAAGCCTGTGTTGTAGCCAGCAAGAAACTGTTGGAGACGTTCTGTAGTAAAGCATCCAGTTGGCAAGAATGTTGGTGGATTGGGATCAAAAATTGGTAGGTCAGCAAGGGAGTCACCAAAGATACATTGTTTGATGCAAAAGTCTTCAAATGTGCTGCTGGCAACTAGCTTAGTTTGTAATGTGACAGGCTTGTACTTCTTTTTGACCTGAACTCCTTTTTTTTAGGATAATTAATACCAATATACATAGAAGTGCCAGTAGAATTGTCCATAGGAGTATGAGGAGTGGTAAGTCAAAGAACAGCAGGGGAATGAGTATTAGCAAGAGTTGCAAGGCACATATTAGCAAAGACATACAAAGTAAATGCTTCAGATGCAGTAAGGTATAAATAGGCAAGAGATGAGTTAGCAACAGTTTGTACATTTTTGAGGTTGTTATTGGGAGTAGGCACATCAGTGCTTGTATCAAGAGAGGAGAAAAGTACTTCAGAATCAAAATATGCAATGGAAAGAATATCTACAAGACCACTTTGATGGTTATATTCAAGCACTAGCGCTGCATTTCTATGATTGTCATTGCCAATCACTTTTTCAATGGCGACTGAAAAGATGCATAGACAGGGTTGTTGTGGCAGCAGAACTGATGTTCTTGAGTATACTATGGATCTTTGGCATGTCAATTACAGTAGCAACCTCTTGAGAAGGGTGGTATAGTGCACCTAACACCACTATTGGGGTTGCTTAGTACATTATTTTGAAAAGAAGACTTTGGCTAGTGCTGGCTGTCTATGGCATTAGTATGGGAAAAAACCAAAAATTTATCAAATGACAATGATTTCAAATAGCCAATCAATGTTTCCTAAATGTAATGAGCCAAGTGAGGGACTCATCAATAGTCATATGAGAATTTTAGCTGCATAGTGAAATTGAGGCTTAGTAATATTTGTTACAATCCATACTGTTGTTATTTAGATTCATAGACTCAATTAGTTCTTGATCTACATTCTTATGAGTAATGTATCCATATTATTTCAATGGTAATCTACTCATTCTCAGTCTGTTGTATAAGTGACTTAGGGAGCATGCAGAATCCATGAGATATATGAGCATTCTTCTTTATACAAAGCATCAACAATAGAATGTGATATGTGCAATAGAGTAATCAAAGCACACTTACAGTGGCCATGCCTTATGTTCTAACAATATTTGAAATGCTATCATCAGCTGCAAACAATTCAAATTAGTTTATAACATACATTTTAAATTTTTACCTGCATTGTTGTCAAAAATATTCACAATATTTTGATAGCCTTTGTCAGCTGCATAATGAAGTGGAGACTTGTCAAATTCATCTGGAATGCTACTATAAATTGCTAACAACTTAAATCAATTCATAACAGACCTTTCAAATTTACATCTGCATTATTGTTTAACAGAACTTTCACAATATTCAGATGGCCATTTTCAGCAGCATAATGTAGTGGAGATTTGTCAAGATTATCTAAGATGCTACTATAAGTTGCTAACAATTTTTATAAATTTGTAACACACCTCTCAAATTTACATTTGCATTGTTGTTTAACAGGACTTTGACAATATCCAAATGGCCTTGTAGAGCTGCATAGTGAAGTGGAGACTGGTCAAAATTATCTAAGATGCTACTGTTAGCTGCAAACAAATTAAATAAGTTTGTAATAGACCTTTTAAATCTACATCTGCATTGTTGGCTAACAGAATTTCTACAACATCCAGATAGCCACTGTCAGTTGCACAGTGAAGTGGAGACATGTTATCTTTATCTGAAATGCTATTAGTTGGAAACAATTCAAATAAATTTATTTCACACTTTTTGAATTTATGTCTTCATTATTGCACTCTAGCAAAACTTTTACAACATTGGAATAGCCCATTTCAGCTGCACAGTGAAGTGGAGACTGCTCAGAATTGTCTGAGGTGCTACTGTTAGCTGCAAACAATTTGAATAAGTCTATAACACACCTTTTAAATTTACATCTGAATTATTGTTTAACAGCATTTTCACAATGTCTAAATGGCCATTTGCAGCTGCATAATGAAGTGGAGACTTGTTGAAATTATCTGAAAAACTACTATAAGTTGCAAACAATTTAAATAAATTTGTAAGTGACCTTTCAAATTTACATTTGCTTTGTTGTCTAGCAAAACTTTTACAATATTTATATTGTGCTTTTCAGCTGCACAGTGAAGTGGAGACTTGTTAAAATCATCTAAAATGCTAATATAAACTGCAAACAACTTGAATAAGTTTGTAACTCACCTTTTAGATTGACATCTGCACCATTGTCTAATAAAACTTTTAAAATATCCAGATGGCTCTCTTTAACTGCATAGTGAAGTGGAGACTGATCTGAATTATCTGAGATGCTATTGTTAGCTGTAAATAATTTAAAGTTCATAACATACTTCTTGAATCCACATCTGCATTATTATCCAGCAACATTTTTACAATTTCCAGATAGCCATTTCCAACTGCATAGTGAAGTGCAGACTGTTTGTATAAATGAGCTGGAATGCTACTATTAGCTAAGAATGTAAATAAGTTAATAGCCCACCTTTTGAATCTACATCTGCATTGTTTTCTAACAGAATTTTTACAATTTCCAGATAGCCATTTTCAGCTGCATAGTGAAGTGGAAACCTGTTATCATAATCTTAAATACTAGTATTAGCTGCAAGCAATTTTCATAAGTCTGTAACACACTTTTCACATTTACATTTGCATTCTTGTTTAATAAAACTTTTATAATGTCCAAATGGCCTTTTTGAGCTGCATAGTGAAGTGCAGTATTGTTGAAAACAGCTGAAATGTTACTATGAGCTGCAAATTCAAAGAAGTTTATAACACACCTTTTAAATCTACATCTGCATTATTGTCTAATAAAATTTTTACAATGTCTAGATGGCCATTTATAGCTGCATAGTGAAGTGGGGACTTATCATCATTATCTGAAATACTAATATTAGCTGTGAGCAATGTACATGAATTTGTATTGCACCTTGTAAATTTATGTCTCCATTGCATTTTAGCAAAATTTTTACAACATTTAGATAGCCCATTTCAGCTACATAGTGAAGTTGTGTTATTTCTAAATTGATTAGCATCATAAAATTTCAATAAATTTATATCTTACTCATTAATCTTGACATGTCTTTGAAATCTTTTTTGAACCATAAGTATAAGGTTTGAGTACATGAGTATTCATTTTACCTTTTGACTTTAAATTTCCTTGATCTAGCAGGACCTCAGCAGTATCAAGATGGTCATTTTTGATTGCAGCCTGCACACAAGCATCTAATTAAATAAGATCAATATCAATCCAATAAAATTTGGCATAGTCATACTTAGCACACTTTCTCTAGCCCCTCTGCTAAGTAGAGATTTAACTGATTCTGTCTCTCCATTTTTGCATGCTTCCAAAAGTTGCCCATCAAGTTGCTTTGCACGTTTTTCCAAGATTGACTCTATAAGATCACGAAGAGCAACCAGAAGCAATAAAACAGCAAGAGTCTGGCCAAATGTCCATTGAGCTTCACCAGCCAGCTGAAATCTATGTATGTTATTCTTGATAGCCAGTTCTGTATCTACTAGCAGAACAATATCAATTGCAGCCAAACACCATAGACCTGTTACAGTTGAATGGAGCATGACATTGCCTGAAGACTTGAAACCATGCTTTAATATGAGAAGTGGCATAGCAAAAAAGGCAATGGGGATAAGAAGGTTCAGCCATGGAATCAAGACAGTACTGTAAACCAAGAGAGACCATATTCTCAATCCACTAGATCCCAACTGAACTTGTTTACCAAAGATAGATATTGTTGCAGACAATGAGCATTGTTCTGAGCCTCCAAGGCTAGCTGGATGACTCCAGAGCCATATACCAACAGCAGCCATAAGTGTCAAATGCAAAGAGCCTATAATGATGACAGAATTTTTTGAAGCTTTCTTTGCTTCATAGATCCACCTGGCTGTATGTTTTGAAGGAGTAGAGTTTGTTGATTGCCCAAGTTCCATGTTAGACTCATGCTTGGAAAGATTGGATAAACTAGTTTTGTGTTTTGGAAGAGTATAGGGTGAAAAGCCCATGAAATCTTTCAAGGCTTCCTTTATCACAAAGATCCACCTAGCAAATCCCTTGGTTAAAGAACGGCTTGCTGATATCCTTAATTCTTCATTGAACTCCTCCCCAGAGAGATTTACTCTGTGAAAGATGTAGAGTAGGAAGTATATGAAGAGGTTGGTGTTGTTCATCCAACTTAGATCAAGAACAATTGATGCATGGTAATCAGAAATACCATGGTTATGAGCTTGTATGACAGTCGAGATGAGGATGGCAAAGGCTGTAATGAGAATGGTGGTAGACTGTTTCTCCAGTTCATCGAGTTCAGTGGGTGTGATCCGCTTATCTTTGAGGGCCCATAGTGCTGGTACAAAACTGAGAAGATTCTGCGCATAAATGGCAGTCCGAACACCAATCCCAGAGACGTCTGGATTGGCGCTAACGCTAGGGCAGATAGTCATCGCAGACATAGTAATGGGGAGAAAGGCGGAGTGATGGGCAGCAACCACGAGTTTGTCAGCTGTAGCAACCGGGTGCAGCCGAAATTTCATTCATCCTTCTCCCGCCTGACTCCAGTCTCTTTACGTCGTCTTCGTAACCAGGCATGCTTGGAGTAGATGTGGTATCCTAGGAGCCTCCTATGCTTCGCTTTAGACTCCATGTGATCGTCTGGTCACCCCTCGCTATACAAGGTACATGTTCATTTTAATCACTTGTGTCAGTGCTAACGTCACACAAAGTAATGCTAACACTGCAGTAAAACCCTATTCTCCCTATTCTCCTTGTTTCCGTTTCTCGCCAAGACATCTCCGCAACTTCATAGTAATTATGACTCCTGCGCCGCGAGACCTCGGCTTGCCCGTCCACAACAGTGCATTCGTCCCGCTCAGCCTACACAGCCTGTCCGTGCCCCGGCACGGATACGTTCCTTGGCCTTGAGCGGGTCTCATGGCTCGTCGTCGTTGCAAGCGAGCTCAGCAGCCTCCGTGGCATCACCACCCCCTTGCTCTTGTCCTCCACCGCCCATCATCAAGAAGCTCATCCATGGCTTTCTTGCCACCTGTGCAACCCACAAGGTGACCGCGACACCGAGTCGCGTTCGAGAGACGAGGCCATGAGCTCTGCATGTGTCGCTGTGTCGAGTTTCAAGACTCTGAGATCGGTACAGACCTTGCTCGCCTTTTTTCCAGCAGTGACTGATCTTTGCCGCTGTAGCCTAGGGATACCGCTTCACACTTTGCGATGTTTCTTGGCCAGTTTGATCCCGTTCACCAGGTTCTTTTCATCGCACTCCTTCGGGCCCCTGTTCTTCGACCTAGGCCCCGTGACCCTCGCCTTCCATAACACATACAGCCCGTGTATGCGATGGAGCATGTCGTTATCTGCTGGCAGAAAGCCAGCAGCACTGCCGCCCTCAGTGTCCCCATCTCCAAGGACAGACCCGCATCGCTTCACCCAATCTCAAGTTCCCTCTCCTCTATTCTTATGCGTACAGGAAGCACCTGGACATGCTTGCCAACTTTTATTCCGACACCCTGCTAATGAACGCATCTTATTCCTGCTCGTCCCTCACCACCAGCCATGACAACGACTTTCTCGTGCTCGGAACGGACACACGCACTGGGGATAGCCGCTTCAGGAGCTTGGCGAGTTTGATCCTTGGCTTCAGCCTCGAAGATGACAAGAAGCTGTAGTTCGATCCTACTTAGAGCGCTCGTACAGTGAGTTTTTTACTATCCCAGTCTATCATGCTATTAGGAACGTTCCGCGAAGCCCAAACTGCTGGTCAGACTTTTCGTCTGCAGGGCTCAACTCCAATATCAAACTCAATGTATTTTGCTCCAGGATCTTCACGACCCCTATCTACTCAGGAATGAGTTAGCTATCCTGGCTTGCCTGAATACAGCAATCCCAAGGATGGTTCACTTTCTACACCAGATCTTTGGTGCACTGTGACTTTGTATGCGGTCGCAAGTCTTGCTCATGTCAAGTCGCCATCAGACCAATGGCGCGATACAAAGTGCATCTACATCCATTATGTTATGTTCCATGAATACTCAATCAATATTGTAAAAAGGTTCCATTGACACGATTTAACGCGTCGCATCGTCACGACTGTCTATCGTCAACAAATCTTGATCAAATTGTCCCAAATGATAATACTTGTACAGGCGTTTCCGCGTCTTTATGCCCGAGCACGCCGTTTCAGAGAAAATAAAGAAGCTGAAGTTTCACAGAAAGCGTGTCATCTGCCATTGCATTTTTTCCAGGCAGAACTGTAATGGTACCATCACCTTAGTATGTTCCTACTCTTACAAAATATCACTTTTGCTGGCCAGGTTAGTGCGGACATACTTACAGACCTCGGACACACATGACGTCCACAAGGATTTGATTCCCGCGTGTCATGGGGTTAACGTCTGTTGTTTGACCACAATAAACGAATCAATGACATCGATGGAGACCTTGAGCGCATCAAACCTTCCGACATATATATGTTTTCCTTTCCCGTTCATGTCAGACGCCGTCAGCATTAAGATTCGAGCACGAATACTCTTCATCTCACTTTGGCTTAACGTTCACACGTTCTCCGGTGATCCCCAATCCTAGCATTGGTGTCAATCAATCAGTGATGTTGAGGTGGGTCCAGGTCCGTAATATTCCACTGTCTTCCATTTTTACTTTCACTGCGCTGGCTTTTGAACCTGGTGTACATGATGTATGAAGAGGAAGTTACTTGAGAGATGCGAAACGTGAGGTGTAAGACTTATGAAGGTCTGGGTCAGCCTGCAGGGACAGGGCCGAACCGAAGATAACTACGGGAGACTACTTAATGAGATAATGAGTTGATACTGTGAAAGGGTGACGGCGAATTAATATCATTTGCCCGAATTAACCCCGTTAAAACCTCCTTCTATGTACTTGCCCGGATTTGAAGCGCATGGGTCCCCATCCCCATCCATCATTTATCACGTCCCTTCTGTTTGGACGACATACACGCATATATGACTTACATGTAGGAAAAGTCCCCGGAAACTTTCTCAGCATGATTTCGTTGAACCACAATTTGACGGGGTCCTTGATATTAATTGGTCTCGTCTCTGCAATATCTGTGCACGTATATTCGTTGCTTCGAAGTCTGCAGGTGACTTTAGTAACGGATCTCTCACCTCGTTTATCCTTATGATTGGTTTATTGAATAGAAATTTGGACATGTTCGAGGATATAGGCCCTTGATAGCCCCTACCTCAATTTTTTCTGCCCTGCTTCCTCGTATCCAATCATTAAATCCTGGTATCACTTGGCAATGGGACCAACGTAGGACCGGTAGGTGTTGGTATCATTTCAGCAGAGATCAGCTGACGATGTTGTTTAGCATATTTCAATCACTCGCATGATGTTATCACGATAATTCCTATACTCCTCGGGAAAACGTACTTCTATACCTGCTCAGTCGATGTCTTGCGCCAAGTACTGGGTAATGATATTAAGAATAATCTCACAAAGCCACTGGATCTCACTTTGGACTGGTACGTGCCAGTTTTCAGCATTTCAAGATTGCGTTTCTGACCTTACAATGACAGCCTTTGGGGTGCCAGTGTTGCTTCTGCAAGTGGTGAGATATGGAAACGCCATCGCAGAATTGTTGGACCTGCTTTCAATGCAAAGACGTCAGTGAATGATCTTCTTGTTAATCTGGTAATATGTAACTTGGTTCAATTCGTCCAGTTACCAATTAGTCTGCGAAACAGCTTCACACCTATACCAGGAAATGATTGA
>JAGGAP010000492.1:0-21631 GCA_017657235.1 Termitomyces sp. T73sscA
AAGGGGGGGATCAAGGGGATCAATGAGGGTCTCAAGCAGATCCACAAGGATAGCGAGGAGATTAACAAGTGTCTCGACGAGATGATACATGACGGTGACCTCCTCATTGCATCCAAACACATTGAAACCCACGAAGAAGAAGACCCTTGGCTAGAAGACCCTTGGCTGATAAAGGCAAAACAATACATACACGATCAACATGTCTATGCGATCATCGCAACCAAATTTGCTCAAACTCTATCGTACAATGAAAAGGCAGAGGAACGTAATCTCTCAAAGCTGTCCAAGCAGGAGTAGGAAGTGGCTACGCAATGGGCTGCCTTTGAAGATTACAAGGTCCGGGTCGGTACAGCTTGGTACTTAGTACGAAACTTGTCCAGAATTTGGAGTGTAAATTCACTTTTGATGGATCTCCGATGTCTCAAAAGTGAGATCCAGCTCTCCTTATCTTATACACCAGGCAGGCCCAAAGGCCTACAAAACCTGGAATGTCCTGCCTTGGTTTGTTAAAAAGACCTTTGATTCCACAATTCTACTGCCCCATCCTCCTCAACCCCCGCATCTCCAGGAATCGCAGAAACCGGAATGCTGAAGGCATCGCTGATTTAGAGCGGCTGAATGCAAATTTGGGGGAGCTAGAGAAAACATTCAAGGAGCTCCGCGAGGTGGGCAAGAGGATAAACGAATGTCTCGACAAGACCATTGAGGATTGCAAGAAGATCAAGGAGATTAACAAGGAGTTGAAGGAGTTCATTGAGGCTCTTAGGGAGATCAACAAGGATTGCGAAAAGTGTCTCGAGGGACTTGAACACGCTGGTGACCCTCCTCATTGCATCCTATCATGCCAAACATCTACAGGTGAAGGAGATTGCGGGTGATGTACTTCATGAGAATCTGGCCGCGGCCTCCTTTTCTGTGTCCAGCACCACCTTTGCCCACCAACCCTGCCTCCATGGCAAACTACTTTTTGAATGGGACAACGTGGTCGAAGCTCACAAAGAAGGAGAAAAGGTTCTTTGGCTGGTAGAACAATACATTGATGAAGAGCAAGTCTCGGCCAAACTCGCTCAGATACTATCATACATCGAGAAAGCAAAGGAACTTGATCTCTCAGAGCTGCCCAAGTAGGAAATAGCTGCCCAATGGGCTGCCTTTGCAGATCACAAGGTCTGTGTCATGGTAGCGAGTCCAAATATTACCACATTTCAAGCGCGCCGGATCCTCGAGGCTGGGCTCTCTTTCATCTGCACAGAACCCATGAAGTCCTTGAAATTATTGTGCCCCAGTGAAGTTGATAAAGTTTGAGACTTTCCATACCAAGTTCTATCTATACAAATACACCATCGCTTGTGAAT
This sequence comes from Termitomyces sp. T73sscA, assembly GCA_017657235.1. Classification (NCBI taxonomy): domain Eukaryota; kingdom Fungi; phylum Basidiomycota; class Agaricomycetes; order Agaricales; family Lyophyllaceae; genus Termitomyces; species Termitomyces sp. T73sscA. The sequence continues at coordinate 1,356 of JAGGAP010000492.1, forward strand.
TGTCTAAATGAACTAAGGAAAATATGTATACTTGTATGGATCGTGAGGACTACGCTAGGCTGTCTTGCGGGAATCCGCTGGGTCTTTAAATCTCTTCGTCGCGTGGAAGTACTGGAATACTAGCGTCAGCACATTAGCTTGATCAGTCTTTACGCGTATCGGGGCGGATTGGAAGAAAATACGAGCTGGCTGGATTGACAGTGGAATGGCATTTTCGATCCAGAGTGTCGGTATGAAAAGTCAAGAATCGACATCTGCTGGATCGGTGAACTCAACGGATGAGATGATGTCTGTCCTTATCCTAGTATGATATCAATCTCTGCATATGCAGGTCTGTACGAGCAGCTTTCTGTAGACTGGGATCCTGATGGTAAGACAGATACTGTGAAGCCCTGCATTATTGATTCTTACAATGTCAATCCTAGATGTCATTTTCTCCAGTGCCCTAAAGCGTATGACCGAAAGTTCGCCACTTGACCGCCTTTGTAGCCTCGTAATGAATTCATGACTTGTGCTCTTCTGGTGCGGAACTCGACAAATTTATCTCGTGGTGTTGCTCATGCTCAGACTTGGACTGACATTATAAATCCTCCAGACGACATATGGTAACCTGGGTCGTTGCCATCATTAACGTCGATTTCCTCTTTTGTCAAAAAAAAATGATCACGGTCAACGATCTTTCTGTGACTGTTGCATCCTTTCTCCAGAACCTCTTTCTTTTCGCCATCTGCAGCCTCCCCGTCGACATAACCGTTGGGTAGGCGTTTCTGTTACCAAAGTTGGCTGGCCAATCCTGCTTCTGTAGCTTCATGATTCTTTATAAGCTTCGCATCCTTATAGTCCTGCCGTGGTGATCCATAGTTGTCCGCTGTCAATGAATTGTGCGACAAGGCTCGAGACTTGTCCAGCTACAAGACGCTAAACAACGAGGGTGCGCGCACATATTGCCTCTGCTTTGCTTATGCGACTCATCAACCCAGCACAGGTTTCAACTTCCCCAAAGACCTCTTTCTCACGCGAACCCTAAGATGTTAGACATCGAGCAGGTTCAGAGTGGATCGATTCGGATGTTTTCCTTCAGCCGGACGCCGTTCGCATTTACCAATCCGAAACGTCACTGCGGGCAGGGTTTCGATCGAATGTGTTATCCCTCTTCCACACTTTTGGGATCGCACAGGAGGCTTGCGTCTGCGAGGGATATTATAATAAGGTGACACGAAAGGCGGAGAGGACGTATTCCAATCATCTCAGACGAGATGTCCGTCCTTAGCAGCCGCATCCATAGAGGACACCGTCATTCCGCTAGCATGAACAGTACCCATCATCAGAGTGCGCGTGATCTTGTAAATGCCGAACTTCAACGTGCTATCCAGCTGTTGTTGCAGGAAATCAATATCAAACTTGAAGGTCACTCACGTCCTGGCAATGTCCCATCACAACCACAAATTGGCAGAGGCATTGCTGATTAGTCTGTGATCATGTATGACAAAGGTTTATTTTCTTACTGCATGTACATTACATTTTCTTCAATGAGGTAAGGTGGTGACGAAGCTATTTTGGGAAGAGTCATTCATTACCTCGACCACTTATGATGTCAGAATGTGGCGAATGGTTTCTATTTTTGGAAAAGTGACTACTACAAATAGACTAAGTACCGTCAACCCTCGTTCAATACATATCAGCCTCGTATGAAGGACGTATAAGAGCCGCGCTGTTTCTTCAGTCATCTCAAACCCCGCTTGAAAGACCCCCCGAGAACAAAATTGAATCCAACCTTTTACCGTTCCATCTTCATTAACTCGAGCCGCCCCTTCCACAATGCTATCTACCAAGGATTCATAATCAAACCAATCCGCGCTCCAGTTCCGATTGCAACGAAGGAATTCCAGGGTCTTGAAGAAGAACTCGTGAGACTAGAGGCAAAACTCGGGAGGCTTGAGGCAAGGCTCGGGAGGCTCGAAGCAAGGAACGGGAGGCTTGAGGCAAGGTTCGGGAGGCTCGAGGCAAAGGCCAGGAGGTTCGAGGCAAAGGCCGGGAGGCTCGGGACAAGAGGGGGAGGGACGATCTGTCTTATTGGATCCTGGAGGTACAAGATGCGAATAAATGATTAGAAACAGAATATTTATTTTCAGCAACATCAGAACTGAGTATAGTACAACACAAGTAGCTTCGCAAATATATCACCGTCCAATTCCCATCTTCAACGAGGCTCCTACGACATCCACATCATCCCACCGGGTATCAACAAGCGCGTTGCTATCGTGTGACGCGTTCTTCTTCCGGTTGATATGGCTCAAAGTGTTCTTGAAATGTCTGGCAATCATTTCGGGAGTTTGTACCCCTTCAATGAGTCCAGGTGGTGCCCGTTGTGAGGGGTGCACGTCTGCAGACGAGATGTTGTCGATGCTTGACGTTATAAGCTCGACCAAGCTGTTGATGAACTTAGGGGCGACCTAACAGACGTCATGAGATATAACATTTGAGATACCACGTAGACTTACTGCCGGAGCGCCGCGTTCGAAATAGTATAGATATTGATCTAAAGTGTCACAATATAACTGTACTGTAACGATTTCCTCAATCGCAGAGTTAGCGATGCGTAGTGATTTTTGTAGACATTCTAGCACGCGCTTGCTATCCTGGTAGGGATGCTATCGAACGAGATTAGCTTATCAGCCACGGAAAAGCATGATCACAGCTCACGGCCTTCACAGTAATCTCATCACCATCCTCCTTGACTATCTTTTTCTCCGGAACCTCCTTCTTTTCACCATCAGTATCGACATCACCGTTTGGTATGGCTTCCTGCCACCAAAGATGGCTGGCCAATCCCACCGCCGTAGATTGATGGCTCTTCTTCAAAAGCTTCGCACCATGTAGCGCTGCCTTGGTGATTAAGGTATCATAGTTGTCCACACCAAAGACCTTGGCTCCAGCTAGCGTGCCAATGATGAGCGTGATAGCCTGTAGTTGTGCCCGAGACTCCGAAATGCTGTCCTCGTACACACTAAATGCCTGAACATATAGGTCATATGTGAGGTCCTCAAACCCACACTCATCTGAAATCTGGGCCGAGAGAAGAAATAGACGAAGAGCAATTGTGGGAGCTTCGATTTGGGTAGACAGTATCGAAGTGAGTTGCCGAGCGAACTTGAGGATCGTAGAAACTTTATTTTGCCAATCAGGTTCCTTTAGAAAACGTCGCGATCATCTTCACACCCACAAGAAGAGAAACACGTACTACATGTTCATGGTTCTTGTATCGTCGACAAAGCTTGATAGAGGAGGTGATCAAAGCCGGGAAGGTAAAGCGCATACGGTCTCCCCCAGCCTCGAAGTGTTTCCGTGCAATTTGAAGAAGCTATGGAAATGATCATCAGCGACAAGGTAATAACGATATCGAAACACCACACCTCAAACTGGACATCTAGAGTCTCCGCACGGAAAAGATGCACCATTCTTGCCACCCAACCCTGTTCCTCTGCCATCTCTTCCCGCTCGACGGAATAAGGACCTTGTCTCCGTAGATCCTTGGCATTTATATTTGTAGAGTTGTTAGCTCCCGCCGCACTGGAATCTGACTGGTCCTTGATCAACACATGGCAAAGATCAAGGACGCCATCGACATCTTCTGGCGCCTCTATAATCGTTTCGTTCTTGAGAACGGAAGAGATGATAGAATGTGCAATCGATCTGCGGGTTGAGAATAGCTGTTTTGTGAGGAGTGGAGTGTAGTTCGGAATAGCAAGAAGGGTAAGGACAGATTGATACGAGTTTATGGGAGCGATAAGTAGTGCGGCGAGATTGTTTATTGTCTGAGGTGTATGCAAGTCAGAGCTGTTTGGGCTGTGGTAGGCGTCATGACCATCTGATGATGTGTAGTACAACATACCTATCTTTGAACTCCTGGCATTTCTCTGCTGTGAAGCCAAGAACTTGGTCAACATACTCTAGCCTGTCCGGATAACAGCTCAACGATAAGTTCGTCAAAGATACTAAGAGTGCCGTGAGATCTTGAATCGATAGATCCGGACGAGCCTGTAAGGACGACGGTTACGCTTAAGACGGAGAAGTAACAGCTCGCTAGACACTAACCTTAATGAGCTCAACAACCTGCTTCCAAAACACCTCGAACAACGGCACGTCCTCAGGTATACCCCGGAATTTCCGCGCAGTGTAGCCCTCTTTCTCCTTACCCTTTTCAAGGTTATCCGAACCGCCATTTGGTGCGTCGATAGTCGGCGATGATATTGTTGACTCCAAGGCAGCAGCAGGCGTTTCAGGCGTCCCAGCGTCCGATCCCCAAGCATTGGATTCCACATTGGGCGAAGATATTCTGTGAGCACCGTTCTCACGAACCTTGGCTTTCTGCAGTTTAACCTTCTCCGCTAGACGACGCGCCGCAGTCTCTTCCTGCCGTTTCGTCTCTTCTGGGTCTTCGCTTTCGGCCTCACGAGCAGCATAAGCAGCCAGACGATCAATAAGTGCAATGACGATTTGCTTGATGTTCACTTTCGAATGCAATTGCGCAGTGGCAGAGAGGAAAGATCCCAAAGAGTGAAGATGGAATTCGTCAGTAAAGACCTTGGACAGTATTAGGATGTATATCCTCAGCAAGTATAGATAGGACGTACTTGGATAACGACTTCCATGAGGTATTCCTGCGCTATCACATCCTTACAGTTGACCACCTGTTCCAGTATGCTAGGCAGTATTATCCGTTGATACATTTCCAAATCGACTCCGTCAAGTTGACTCAATCGGACGAGATTCGTTCCAACCAAGATTCGAAGATCGCGACGTTCCAATTCTCGCTTCTCGCGATCTCTTGAATGGCCTTGGTGTTGTAGTCGAACCCAAAGCTTGTTCATCTCAATAAAGTTGGTCAAGACAAAGGATATTGAATCCTGCAGGTTACCCGCTGGCCTGCAACTGGTTGTTCGTTGTCAAACGGAGAAGAGTCAAGGAAAACTACACACCCGGGCTCAACTGCTACAGGGAGGTGATCCCTCGTCTGGCCACTCAGATAATGTCGTAGGAAGAGACCGCGTATAGGATGTAGTACACCCCGAGACATTTCCATCATATCTCTCATGATTTCTCTGACAGGAGCATCAGGAATGGACATGTAAACCGAACCGACGGTGATCATGAGATAAAGACGAGGGATGATATTGCCAGCATATTGGACGAGTTCGTAGAGGTCTGCCAAATGATGCCGTGATTGTGTATGTGCATCATATAGGTAGTTTGAAAGGTGTCGTAGGGCATCGAACACAGCCATATCTACACAACGTTGTGAAGTCGTCAGCAGCACAACTCAACCGGAAAGCGCACAGAGTTCATAATATTGCTTTGGTGACAATGAAGAAGTCCGCAGCTCAGCCAACATCAGGCTCGCGCTCTTCAGCGCATCCATGAGTTCATCGAGCTCCTGGAAATATGCAGAGTGACAATGTAAATATTAAAGTCGTCCATGTAGAAATTGCGGACATACAAGATGCCTCTTCATTTGCTGAACTTGTATTTTAACAGTGTTCAGGGCTTCGCTGAGGAGTTTACCCTCTTCAGTAACAGGATGAGCGGCCATGGCGGTAGGGAGGTCAAAGGAGACGTCCACCCGTGCGGCGTGCTAGAGAGTATAATTAACGCCCAAGGATCTGACTGGCAATGGATTTGTGCAAGTTTGGTTGACGAAAACGAGAAACTCCCGAAAGGGTAATCAACGCGCAGGTTTTGTCTGCATTCATTCATAAATTCGACGGTCTGCTGTGTGAATTCAGGTTGCGGTGACTTTGACGGAATACGTATTTATCCACCCATGGCACGACCTGTATATTCAATCTGCAAGACTCGGAGAGTATCTTAACATTTATTCCTAAGCTTTTGAAATTGAAATCCTATTCAGTACTCGAACAATTCGAATCTGATACACTGGACGCAAGTTGACTTTCTATGCTAAACTTGAAATTATCGCTCCAGCATGCCAATGCAATAACGGGGGAGCAAAGTGCTCTGATAATAGGAGCGACCATTTCCGAAGATTGTCCTCGGGGATAAGACGTCAAACTGGAAATCAAATCACATTCCACTCAGCCCTTCTACATAAGCATTCGAGGGCTAGCAAAAGAACTCATAGCTGTTCATATATCGCACGACCTTCGTTAAAAATCAAGGAACTAGATCACCAGGACCCTCCATGTTGTTCGGAACCAGTGAAGAAAAGGTATTGCCAAAGAGCAAGCTGCCTAGACAAGGGCCTGTAGTGGATAAATGATTAACGTACTCAAGTGCTAGCAAAATGGTATCAAAGGAGTAATATAGTAGGAGATCGTTTAGAACATCAGCCTCAAAATCAATGTACATCAAATGGAAACGAGTAAGTGCTATCATCGTAGTAGATCTGGTACGAGCTTTATACTGGCAGAAGGGTGTTGAAGGCAATGTCCCAGATTTTGCCTGCGAATGAGAGAAAATTAATGTAAGTGTAATCGTATGACACGAATGAACAAGTCGTACTTGTAACACCAAATCCAAGATCGAAGTTTTTGTAATGGTGAGCGAGATGGTACTTCTTCATTTCTCTCAAATAAGTGGGGAGCCTGGTATGATGAAGTCTGAACACATTGTCAATATTGTCTAATCACGAAGGGATGTGAATGCTTACGCGTAGTGCATGCAATCATACAATATGTCTATGACATAACAAGCAAGATGAAATGACAATCTCAGAACACGGGAAGGACTTACAAAAGGTGAAGGCTCCAGATATGATGCCGTTAGCCATAGCCGGAGGGAACAGCAAGTGCGCAAGGCGCGTCATGGGCGTCTGAAGCGTGAAAAATAATGCCGGAGGCATCACAAGCCGTAATCTAATTAGGGCCGAAATGAACCTCGAGAGGGAAAAAAGACCAAATAAAAACATACCTATCCATTGGTAAGTAATGGTGAACACCATGCATCAAGAAATGGAGTGTAAGAAACGCAGGGTGGTCGGGCAAGAGGTAGTCAATGTGGAAAAGGAAGCGATGGAAGAGATACTCCAAAAGAGTCCATATCAGGTTGCCTACGAAGAAACACGCGAGAGTCTTTCCATAGCTGATTGTGGGGATCAAGGACAGTGCTTTCCAAGGTAGCATGGGTTGTACAGTAAAGGCCGGAAGAATGATGGTCCACTGTAGAGCCGACCGGAAGAACAGGTAGGTCGCGATCGGGCCCCAGAAAAGGGGCACAACATACCACACTGTTCGAGTGTTAAACTAAGTGACTATAAGAATTGGGTTGCTCAAAAGTGTAATGGGACCGGCCTCAAGGATGTCAGGACCGAAGAAACGCGCTGGTTCGGCAAGGTGACGAGGCTGGTGGACCTGTTGTAGATAATATGCTTTACTTGAAGGCATTTCAGTATAACGAATGATATAGAAAACTGAAGATACGTACCTCCAGTTTGCCTCCCAAACTTGTCTCAGCAATGGCTTCCTAAGATCCAAAAATTGGTTCTTCTCATAATCCTGAGCTTCATCCGTATCGTCAGGATGGAAATCATCCGTAGCTTCCCAATCTTTTTTCATACGTGAGTATCAAGACAAAAGAAGGAACAGACTTAACTGACCATCGCTGACGGTTGTTGCGCCCGTACCAAGCCTGCCAATGACGTACTCCTCCAACATCTCATATGCAGAGTCAGAATGATCATGCTCATCCTTATCCTTCATCACTTCACCGATATCCTGCCCCGCGTACTTGAGAATATAATCGTCACCCCCTGGATGGTCGTTAAGAAATGAAGTCACATCATAGACTTTTCCCCGACGAGAGACCCAGCAGCTCAAAGCTGTCTTATGGGCTGCAATATCCTCTGTGGTGTAGATGATGAAGCGCTTTGACATGGACGGCAGAAAAGAAGAATGACCGAATGAACGGGCCAACTAGCAGACCTGTCCCTCTCGCCACTTTTCTCCTCTCATGGTCACATGACTCAATGACACAGCGAAAATGACATCAGGTGCAGTGCCTGCCCAGTGGGCCTCACGCTGGGACTTGTCGAGACCTGTCGAGACGCTCTACTGTGTACACCGGATAATAAATTCCAGGGACACGAAATTGGTGCAACGTACATGACCTCGTGCAACACACGCTAATCGCATTTGGTGTTGGGTTACATCTCCATCTGCGTCTTCGACTTTATGCAACGTGATATTTCGTCTTCGGTTACCTGGCGTACCCGAACTATCAGAAGAGGGTTTCACTTCAACACAGCATGGAATAAAATGGCCTCAAAATGAGGAACTTCTGGCAACCGAGCTACGAATGATCACTAATATCATTTTTCTCTCCTTCGTCAAATGGTTCCCCAACTATTAAGGGCATTTTATGCGCCATTGAATCTCCGCGCTTCAAATTCTTCCGGAGAGTTGTAGCTTAGCTGACGTCTGCGCAACAGTGTTGTCTAATTCGAACTCCTCAAAGTTTTAAAGATCACCATCTTATTCGTCCTGATTTTACATATACACATCCAATACCGTGACTTAGTACTTGAAAGCTTAACTTGTTGGCCAATGCATATGCCACACCAGATTCTTAGGTACAACATGAATGAAGGTTTCGTTCGATGGCTTCCCGACAACTTGAGCATAATCAACTGAGTAATGACCATAATTCCGTCACGGGCGGATATTCAGGAGATCATGGGAACCATTGTTCATCCACTGTGATCTGAACCTAAACCCGTTTAACTTCCCTCCCACAAATACCTATCTGGTTGTTAAGTAGATTTATCGAATTAGTCTACAGCAAATATGAGAATGAGCTGTCGCCCAAAATATCCAGCCTTTAATAGCCGAGTGTCACGATGCCGAACCTGCATTGTCCTGTCCGACGTAGCATCCCAAACGCGGGTTCCAAGCATATTCATGCGCAAGTAGTTTCGTCAACACATTATATGCCTTTAGATCCGCATAGGGAACTCCCGTCCTTGGATCCACGTATTTCGCCTCCTTCCCGGTAATAGGACACATCTGTTTTGGTCGTGCTTTGTGACAGTGACAGGAGAAAGAGATACATGTGAGTTTATGTCCCCCAAACGAAGTTAAGAAGGGAAACATACAGAGCGGCCGATTCTTCCCAACAAAAACCTTGATCTCACTCCAGTTAACATGGTCCCCAAACATCGCCGTCATAGTCTCATTCCACGGCGGTTTGGGAACTCCATTATGTTGTGCAAGCTCATGTACGATATAATTCTTTGTTACTTTTTCTATCCGTTCTATGGGTGCCGGTGGAGGAGGCATCCACACCATCGCGCCCGCAGACTGTAGCTGAGCCAGATACGGATTATAATGTGGTGACTGGTATTGGACGCTTTGAAATATCGCTTGCTGAGACACAGATGGCGTAGAGGATTGGGAAGTCGATTGAACCGCTGATGCAGTAGTTGAATTAACTGGTGGAGACTTCGATTGAGTCGTCGGTTGAGACGTTGTTTGTGAAGTTGTTTGATTGGCTGGTTGAGGGGCTATCGTTTCTGTACGTGATTGAGCAGATGATTGGACGTCCTGTTGAGTGGCGTATTGAGCAGACGGTAGAACGGTTCGTGAAGTTGCCGTCTGAGCAGATGACGCTTTTTAGGGTGACTGTTTATAAACAAAATCGTTCGCACTCACGGTCCCAGGTACAGTAGTAGAGGTGGTCGCTGTCGGAGCAACGGGATATCCGGTTAGATATCCGGTCATAGTATGCGGGTAGACTCCAGCAGAGAACGTATAAGGCGCCGTTTGACCATACGGTGTCGAACCCATAGCACCACCGTACATATTGTTCGCAAAGCCGGCAGGAGTCAAGGTTGGAGCAGGCGGAGGCGAAACAACGACCTTGGTCTCCTCGCCCCGACTGATCCATCGAATTAATGGCCCTTCGATGGCAGTCCGGACAACGCGAGCACGTTTCCGTCTCTCCTCCTCAACTTTTAGATAATCACGATGTTCGGTGATGTTCCCTTCTTCATTATCGAGAGCCAGCGCAATAAGCTCCGCTTGTGTATAAACCTTTGACTCTATCTTTGCCTTCTTTGGCATCGCAGCCTACACAACGATAGCTAGTTAACAACTACCCTATTTCAAACATATACAAAATCAAACCCACTTTCTTCTCCTCTGACCGCTTCAAGCGTTCCGCAGCGGCGGATGTAGCCAATATAGTATGTCTTCGTTGGCTATGCCTTTTCTTCTTGGGACTCGACGGAGCAACTTGCAGAACTTCCCCGGTCTCTGCATTCACAGCTGGTCCCAACGACACACGTCGTTTCAAGTCTTTTGATTTGATTTGAGATGAAGAAGCTTCAGCTTGGGGATTGAAGGTGACTTTCTGACGTGCATGGGCTGCAGCAGTCGCTTTCTCAACTCGAGAGCGCGCGTCCTACGATGATATTGAACGAGACACAACGGCACGCACAAAAGGAAAGAAGCGGACCTTCTTTGCTCGTCTCTCTTCTTCTTGAACAGCTATCTCACCAGCGTCTACGTCCTCTTGAGCCTCCTCGTCGGTACTCGCGAAGTCGGACCCAAAGACATCTTCTTCCTCTGTTTGAGAGCAATTGCTCAGAATACTGACCCCGTACAACAATAGTCTGACAACCTTTGTCATTGATAAAGTCCATATCATCATCCACAGAGTCAACAGTCGTGTCTAAAGCCATTTCTGCGAGAGCTGCCTCCATCCTACGCATGAGTTATGTTTTAGAACGATCTCCGAAAAAGTTATGGGATTACCTATTCCCAGCCGTGCTCCTACGCGACCTACGAGCAACAAGAGACTCAATAGGCTCTTTCATCGTGATGTCTTCCTCAGCCATGGATGGCGGTGAGTGGAGAACTTTGGGTTACCAAAAGCGGAACACACGACGTTGCTAACACGTGCTCTCGAAATCCAAAAAATCACGAAGTCTCTGGTCTCTGAGGAACAATGCCCAAGCCTTCCCCTTCACACCTTGCACGAGTTTTATCCAACCTCAATGCCTCTCCAAAACTTACGTTGACCAACCTCAAAAGTATCAAGCTTTCTTTGGCTTTCCAGAACGACCATTTTGGTGCTCGGTGCGTTTTGTATATCCAGTAAGCAGAAAACGCGTCTGATGTTATTTCTATCTTCAGGCATTTCGTGAAGGAACAGCTACCACGGATTCGATGGGCGAACCCTGATCTGGGTATCCAAGTCGAAAAATGGCGAAAGACAAAGGAGGAAGCATGGAGGCCTGAAATGGAAGTAGAGTTTGGTGAGCCGGACTTTGCTGAGACTTTGTACTCTCTGAATTCGAACCCAACTCAGCCGACGGGACCCAGAAAACCATAGACATGCACGAGAAATGGTCTACGACAATCCTCAAGGAATTGATGGAGGTTGCCGGTGGTGAGCCTTGGCAAAAATGGAAACGAGAAGCGCAAGCATCTGGCCGACCTGTAGTTCCCGGGGAAGAAGACGAGAACAAGGTTGTTCAGCGGCCAACCGTCCAACGTTTACCGTCACTCAATGCGTTCCTTGCGGCACCACCGCCACCCGAACAAACAGCACCCGTACCACCTCCCGACTCTGCTCCCAAGACGGGTGTATCTGCTGCTCTGCCTTGATACATATACCTTCTGGATTCTTGCAACTTTAATATTTACTACTTAATCTTAGCATAAAATATCGATGGCTTCACACTCAGTGACAAGCTCGCTGCCTGATACTTCTCCCAATTTCTCCCACTCCCACCTGGATCAAGAAACAAACCTGCAGTCAAATGACCACGCAATTTATTCACACCCTGCTCGTTTCCGGCATTCAATGGATCCTTCAGATGCTTTCGCGACTTAGAATCGTCCGACCTCACTCGCAGGTAGTTCGTGCAGGGGTATTATCACCCACATAAATGCCACAGCCGCGCCCTATACAACCTTCAGCAAGTAGCCAGAATAGTTTTGCTCCTGCATCTATGCACTGGCAACTGCAAAACGCATCAATAATGAGCCACATTTTCAAGGTCATCCAACGCCCTTTTTGTTTAATGTTAACAGCGACGATCCTAGAGTAATAAGAGTCAGTGACTACATTTTCCAAGATTGAAAGAAATCAGAATAACACTTGTGCCTATCATTACGAAAAGAACTTCCGTTATCTACATTCTGACTTCAATCCTGACCCGTGGCATTCAACACACCTGCGGTTTGTGGAAATAATTACAAGCAGAGACGACAGGACAAGAAGAGAAAGAAACAATAGGTGGCGGAGATTTGGAGCCTTCATGCATGAATTGATTTCTCACCGGCCAACATTTCGAAGTATTCAGATAACCAGATCCAAATTTACACCTAATTAACAGTCATTTTGTACGGGGAATGTAATACATATTGCAAACCATTGATTAGGATGTAGTAAACAACCCAGAAAACATGACAATAAAACCTATCCCGACGAGAAGGCCAGCAAGATCGTCAAGGAACAGAGACCCCATCTGGAGATACTTTAATCCATTTATAATAATTGAGGGGAAAGGCGGTGGGAGATGGGGTAGCACAAATGCTAGCAATGTCGGAGGCTGCACGGCATCCTAATGAGAAGTTACAGCGCCACAACGGACCAACACAAAGTGCTCAACTCACAAAGCCGGAAAATATCCGTACAGAGTGCAAAACAAGCTGCAATGTCATAAATGCCCAGAAGAAAGGCTATTACCACGCCCACAATTAATCACGCAGAATCACAATTGAAACACAGCTCGACTCACCAACACTTGTACCCTCAGCATCAGCGCCACATCCTCCAACTTGGTCGCCCTCCCCAACTCCGCCCATCTCCTCCAGATTCCAAACTTCTGACCACCCACATCTACAAAACTCTCCGTCCAAAGTCTCGGTTCCATATGTAACACAAAGTACGCCAAGAGGGCCCACATTGATAACAGATGCACAAACGGCATAAGCTTTTGCAGACGCGTCAGAGGCGGCGGAGCGACCACAGTAGGTGCCTTTCCTTCCAGACCTGCGGGCGAAAATTGTGGAAACGCGCCCTGTCCTTGAGGAAAGAGCATGGCAGCCAAAGGATTGTCCAGAGGTGGAGGATGAGCATCTTTCGGTGGAATCTCGAGAACTACCTCTGGAGGCCGTGTGCCTGCCATAAGAGCTTGCAGGAACTGTTGTTGCTGCTGTTCAGACCATACCGAGGGGTCAGGCCGAGTTGCGGTGAAAAGGTTAGTAGGACTGGCAGACTCTGGTTCGTGAGAAAGACGACTCGGTGGTGTAGGCATGGTAGACTCCTCGCCCAGGAAATTGCTGGATGTTTTGCGTATTGTAGATATTGGAGGATCTGTTGGAGAATGAGGAATGAGGATGTAAGATAGATGCTGAGACACGGACCGGGATGAATGTAAGCGGGATCGTCACCTCTTGCAGAGGTAGTGAGCTTTGCAAGGCGGTCAGAGCCTCTGCTGAGAATCGCCTTCCTGCGAGCCTCGGCGCGTGCAGAGGCAGACATTGCCGATTCGTTTCAAGTCCGCTTCAGACGTGGCAAGTCCGAATCTCTGCATTATCTGTTTGTAACACCCTCAACTGCCAAACACAATCTTATCTACACCTTCCAGATCTCGTACATCCCCGCTACCTGATTCTCAGCGTCTAAATTGACCCGGTACAACTTCGTCACCTTCTGCAGACGCCTGATCTCCCCAAACTCAGTCATCCAATGCTTATCATAGTGCGAAAACTTCGCCCCGTTCTCCGCCAAACTAGCAGGTCTATCAAGGATCCACGCCTCCCCAGACACTAGACTCGCATACGCCTCCGACATACGATCCAAAGGGTCCGCACCCGCCGTGTGACACATCTCTTTGATATCTTTCCACTGTGACGGAGGAAATACATCACGAATGGTCTTCCTATCGTGTGCTTTGGCGAACGACAGAACTACGTCGACTGGCACTTCGTTGTTCCAAAAGAGAGCGCCATCAGGTAGAGATCTGATTGCAGCACCAGCTATGAACTCTTTCACGGTGGGACAATGCCACATGTCAGGAAAGCCCTCATCTGAGTGAAAGTCCTCTGACGTTGAAATCTCATGACATGGCGCCGCGTTGCAGGCCGCGAAAAGGGCAATGAACACGATGTAAGTAACCTTCCGAATTGGGGATAGCTTGCCAATGAATTTTAAGAATTAACTCACAAGCATCTGGAAAGGCGATACGACGCGGAAGCAAGTAACAACGAGCTCTGAATTTCTTGTCCACCTCTTCCGGGGTCTTATAGACCAGTTTGACAGCCGTCAAATAGCGTACAAGCGGTAAACAGCATATCTATATTCACAAGAAAAGATAGGAATCATTTCATAACAGGCTTTCATTTTCCTTAAGAGTCAGAAGGAGCAATCTATGTAAGTCAGCGTGTTGCAATCTCTTTTCTGTTATGATATCTCATATATAAAATTCAACGTTGTTTTTTTAAGTGCATACCTGGAGTAAATTTGCGCCGGAAATACAATCAAATTCCGTTTGTATACTGCCAGATATCTGCGAGGGTCAATTTCAAGATTGTACACATGTTGGATCATCATGTGGTCGGTTGTGGTTACCGAGGCCCGTACTACATACATCGTAATTCGTGTGCTAGGTATGCTACGGACGCCTTTTCCCCACCAGTGCTGTGAGAGCTGGAAAACTTAGTATCTCCTCCGGCCCAGAGTATAACTCCATCGAACAAGTGTCGCACATACGCGTAAAACTGAAAATTTTCAGCCTTCTAATCTAGTATAGGAATTTGTCAACATGTCTCCCTGTTGGCCAAATAACTCGCGTCGATACCAGAGGACTAATGAGCGTATGTGATTGGCCAATAAAGGTTATATTTACTTATATATTCCGTTTTAGTACAATCTGAATGAGCATAATATGCATACCTTACATATCACTCGACATTCTCGTGGGACAGAACGCAAGCCCTCACGGCAATTCCTTATTGCTGCAAAAACAGCCCGAAATGCAATTCGGCAGAACTTTATTTTCCGGATCCAGAGTCTTTCCCAATAATCTGATGGGGCAACAAATGTTTTCGCGGAATCAGATTTGTAGCCAGCAAACGCAATGTTGTAGAAGCGGAAACAACCTTCTGAATTAGGCGTCGTGGCCAGTTTTCAGAGCGTACCGAGTGATATACATGTCTGAGGAGCTAATATGGCTATGCTCGGAAGCGCTCGAGGTCACGTCAATTGGACTGTCTATTACGCGAAGAAATGGTAGTATACAAACTAATCTGGTTGGAATCCATTCCCTCAAGATCCGATTACACTAAGAGGACACTTGCAAAACTTGACTGAAAGGTTTCGAAGTCCATACCCAGTTGCAAACAGACTTCTCAATTTGCAATTGAGATTGCAAATTGAGGGAGCCTAAAATGTTGATACTTCTGAATTACCGCTCCTTCCTCCGTCGGAATAGCAAGCTCACGTCCTCAAATATCATAGACACATTCGCCACCTCCCCATCTTTCTTCTTAAGCAGATGACACGAAAGTTTTTCTTGACAATCAACTTGCGATGTTTCTCGTTATCTCGCAACTAGAATTGCGTTCGTACTCCTTTGCTGTTACCTCACGACACTGATTACTTGTCAGCCAGGACCCCCCATCTGATTAAGGAATGTTACCTGCGCTCAGCAAGACCCGATAACAGATATATTGTATCAAAGACAGTTAGCTGTCTTTTCCGGCGGCAAGTATGAACAAAGGCTAAAAAATGGACAAGTAAGCGCTCGACAAGTGTATTATTGACCATTTCTGTTACGTACCTAATCTTGCAACCGCTTCCATTCGGAATACAGCATCACTAGCAGTATAAATACTAAGCCACTGATGGAAGGGTATAATAGACTTGAAGACGGCTGGTTCTTCCTGACTGAATCAGGTGATATAGGGGGTCAGTTCGACAACAATAGTGTTCGGTGAATCAGTTAGTACTGCCTGATCTTTCAAAGTCAACAGATGAATGCAAGGAGTCATCAAGAAGGAAATTACAGTCAAATTTCCATTTTTTGTATTTGATGTTAGACCACTGCCATTCCCGAGGACTGATCGAATGCATATGACTAGAAAGGGTCTGGACTGTTTTGTATGGACTTTTTTGTATGGACTTACCATACGGGCTGATTTCCGTGCCATTTGCGTTCATTAAACTTGGAATTCGCGGTGCTTCCAGTGATTAATCGACTGTGGGATCCAATTCAGGGATTGTCTGGAATGAAGAGTAGTAGTCTTAAGCACGTCTCCGAAGAATCCTCCGTAGATGGAACGCGTCCTGTATGGTTTAAGGGAATTGACAAAGTCGTTTGGACTAAGTCTGCTTTCGATAATACCTTTGTCAGAGAACACGAAACCAGCCAAGCTGGACATGTCAGTAGAGAGAGAAAATGATGAAGAGTGCCGAATATCAAGCCTTAAATTTCATGATGAGGCAGTGCTATTGTGATACCACTCGCAAAGCCGCGATGGGTTCTAACTTCAAGGTAATTAAACCATAACGTGGACTTGTGTTATTCTTTGATTGTATGTATCCGCGGCCATTAATGGCAGGGCACGCAGAGCAGTAAAATGTATCCTAAAACGCGTCGAACAAATTGACGCAATCATGAAAGATGTGTTGGTGGTATTGGAAGATGAAGTCGGTGGAAATAAATATGATTGATGCAAATCATGCGTATAAAGTGCTAAGCATCTCAATCTATTGCAAGTGTGTCAGTTGATGTGGAGGGATGTTTGAAAATAACTCACAGTGATACATGCCAGTAATAAATGAGTGAGATAAAAAGGGGTCACTTCATGCAATGATGCAGTAGGACTGCTGGGACCCGCTACGGGGATGCTCTTCATCGATAAGGACCACGATCTCCTCGACCTCGATTGTAGTGAGAGATGTAATTGTAAAAGAGTCCATGTGAGCAGTTTCTTTGTAGAGGACAGGAGGGTGGCTCAGAAGGCAAGAGGAAGTGAAAGTACAACCACTGAGGAACCTGGCGAGAGGTTCCTTTCTCTCTCTCTCTCTCTTAATGCTGGATGTAAACAAGGCCCGGTGGAAGATGAGAAGTGCAATCTGGCAGCGTTCCATTAAGTTGTAATTGTTCGAGCCTCATGAGAGTGAAAGCATGTACCGGCGCGTGCCCGCCCAAACTTTGCATAAACTCAGGATGTTGAGAGAACAGTGAGCTAGAATCGAGGTGACACCCTTGAAAGGATCGGGAAGTAATGCAATCAGCCTGTGGATTGCACTTTTGAGCTGCGATTTCCCTTTTTCGTGCGTTCATTATTGTCCAGACAGTACAACAATGAATCAGGACAGTGAGTCGATCATAAACTTTACCTGTAGTATGACGCAGTGTAGCATCGATAAGCACAGGAAAATCCAAAGTCGGCAAGGCCCAAATGAGTTATTGAACAATAAAACAAGCCGGGTCTGAGTCTCGCATGACAACGTTGACCGCGGAGTTACAGAAAAAGTGCAGGGAAACAAAGCGCCTCGTGTGCTTTGCCAGAAACGAGTAAAGGTCCAACGGCATCGGGTTTATCTCAGCGACTCTCGTACCCCAGAAACAAAGAGAGCTTTCAACTTGAAGTTTTTTACATATAGTCTCAATAGCCAATCCTTAGCGTAAGTAAACATTACTGCAGTTCGTACTTGACATAGTAACCTCACACACGCACCTACGAACACCCCTATTCTGCGATGCTGTCTCCCACCCATCGTCCCAGACATCACCACCCAAATCCACCAGTCCAAGACAATTTTCTCAGCTGGAGAAAGAAGCACGACGTACTTACACGTGTACAAGCTTACCCCTAGTCCCGACCCGTCGTACAAAAGAGAGCCAATAAGAAGCACATCACCAGATAGGAATCCGAGATAATCGGTAAAAGATTTACAGCGCATGCGTGCTTTGTAGTAGTAGTCCTGAACAATACAAACATCGACGAGAAGGAATCAGGCTGACTTTAAACGGAAAGTACATGCGTCAAATTGGAAAGGCTTCTGCTGTCTTTTGTTGGCGTCGAGCGAGCTCCGTTCTGCGACGATCGTATCGATTCGAAAAATCGAACGCGGATTCCTTTTCTGGCAGTACCTTTCCCGGCTGGAAAAATACGAAATCATTCATTAGAGGGACCCGCGCAACGCCGCGTAAGGTGCTGGCGGCGCAAGGACCAGCTCGACAATCGATGGTTCGTCTGGAAACGACTTGGTCGCGCGGCGAAAAAAGATGCGATAATGTGGCAAGTAGTCTGGTAAGCTTTTCTGTGCAGAAAGCTGTAATTACACAAGCTGAACCCTCCTTGAGCAACACCACGAGATATACTTGTTGAGTTCCGCACCAGAAGAGCACGAGTCATGAATTCGTTACGAGGCTACAAAGGCGGTCAAGTGGCGAATTTTCGGTCGGCACTGGAGAAAATGACATCTAGGATTGACATTGTAAGAATCAATAATGCAGGGCTTCACAGTATCTGTCTTGCCATCAGGATCCCAGTCTACAGAAAGCTGCTCGTACAGACCTGCATATGCAGAGATTGATATCATACTCGGATAAGGACAGACATCATCTCATCCGTCGAGTTTACCAAACTAGCAGGAAAGGCTCACTGGATGTCTATTCTTGACTTTTCATACCGACACTCTGGATCGAAATTGTCATTCCACTGTCAAGCCAGCCAGCTCGTATTTTCTTCCAATCCGCCCCGGTACGCGTAAAGACTCATCAAGATGTACGTATAATTCTAATGTACTGACGCTAGTATTCCAGTACATCCACGCGACGAAGAGATATAAAGACCCAGAGGATTCCCGCAAGGAGGACAGCCTAGCTTAGTCCTCACGATCTATACAAGTATACATATTTTCCTTAGTTCATTTAGACAATTCACAAGCGATGATGTATTTGTATAGATAGAACTTGGTATGGAAAGTCTCAAACTTTATCAACTTCACTGGGGCACAATACTTTCCAAGACTTCATGGGTTCTGTGCAGATGAAAGAGAGCCCAGCCTCGAGGATCCGGCGTGCTTGAAATGTGATAATATTTGGACTTGCTACCACGACACAGACCTTGTGATCTGCAAAGGCAGCCCACTGGGCAGCCATTTCCTGCTCCTGCTTCGGCAGCTCTGAGAGATCAAGTTCCTTTGCTTTCTCGATGTATAATAGTGTCTGAGCAAATTTGGCCGAGACTTGCTCTTCATCAATGTATTGTTTCACCTCTACCAGCCAAAGAACTTTTTCTCCTTCTTTGTGGGCTTTGACCACGTTGTCCCATTCAAAAAGTAGTTTGCCATGGAGGCAGGGTTGGTGTGCAAAGGTGGTGCTGGACACAGAAAAGGAGGCCGCGGCCAGATTCTCATGTAGTGCATCATCCGCAATCTCCTTCACCTGTAGATGTTTGGCATGATAGGATGCAATGAGGAGGTCACCAGCGTGTTCAAGTCCCTCGAGACACTTTTTGCGATCCTTGTTGCTCTCCCTAAGAGCCTCAATGAACTCCTTGATCTCCTTGTTAATCTCCTTGACCTCCTTGCAATCCTCAATGGTCTTGTCGAGACATTCGTTTATCCTCTTGTCCACCTCGTGGAGCTCCTTGAATGTTTTCTCTAGCTCCCCCAAATTCGCATTCAGCCACTTTAAATCAGCGATTCCTTCAGCATTCCGGTTTCTGCGATTCCTGGAGGTGCTGGAGGATGGGGCAGTAGAATCGTGGAATCAAAGGTCTTTTTAACAAACCAAGGCAGGACATTCCAGGTTTTTGTAGGCCTTTGGGCCTGCCTGGTGTATAAGATAAGGAGAGCTGGATCTCACTTTTGAGACATCGGAGATCCATCGAAAGTGAATTTACACTCCAAATTCTGGACAAGTTTCGTACTAAGTACCAAGCTGTACCGACACGGACCTTGTAATTTTCAAAGGCAGCCCATTGGGTAGCCACTTCCTACTCCTGCTTGGACAGCTTTGAGAGATTACGTTCCTCTGCCTTTTCAATGTACGATAGAGTTTGAGCGAATTTGGTTGCGATGATCGCATAGACATGTTGATCATGTATGTATTGTTTCGCCTTTATCAGCCAAGGGTCTTCTAGCCAAGGGTCTTCTTCTTCATGGGTTTCAATGTGTTTGGATGCAATGAGGAGGTCACCGTCATGTATCATCTCATCGAGACACTTGTTAATCTCCTCGCTATCCTTGTGGATCTGCTTGAGACCCTCATTGATCCCCTTGATCCCCCCCTT
>JAGGAP010000493.1:0-21519 GCA_017657235.1 Termitomyces sp. T73sscA
TCATTCCATTGAAGACGCGAAGAAAAATCTCTGTATTCCAAAGCAACGTTAATAATCATCTTATTCAGTCTCATTACAAGCATCGGGTATTCTCTTTTGCAATTGGTACTCCAAACTATCAATTTCAGGTGTAATTTCCCCCTGGAGGAAAGATGTCCTTTCAGCATGACCAGCGAGATATTAGCATATATAATAACGTCAATATCTACTTTGCCAGTGCGTCCGAAAGCCCATGCAAAAAATTCTAACAACTCCTTCTTGCCCAATACAGCTCGTTTTTAATGACGCTATAATCATATGGCGTGCATGGTCTATCTTTGGTCAGCAACGATGGGCATCCTTGCTTTCAGTTGGACTCTGTATCCTTTCCTTTTGTAAGTCACATAGCTGTATAATCTCAATTATGCGGTCAATTCTCTTTTATGAAGTGGTTGCACTGCCATACATATTTTTTTTTGGACTAGTAGGAGGTTGGAGTAGTGCTGTATTCGAACCAGAATCCTTGGGAGCCCTGAATTCTGCATTTTTTGGGTTGTCCCTTCTTTCCAATGCAGTTGCGACGTCATTTATCGGGTGGACTTTATGGTGAGTATGGAGTCAGACACGGGAACCAATTACTGATAATAAATCCAGGAAACATCTTCAATTTCTACGAAACAATGAAATTTCAAAACGATCTCTATTTGGAGCATGGCGCACCATAGCGCTCCTCGTAGATTGTGGAGTCATTTACTGCATTCTTCAGGTGGGGCACATTTGACAATGATATATCTTTCTGAAGCAGATGCCCCTTGTCAGATGGTGATGTTTGGGCTTCAATTTAGTGATACTTCAAACACTCATCCTGCTACTTATGGTTATTTGATATTTGCATCCTTGTACTGGAACATTTCTGTGAGTTAATCACCATGACTTGATGGTTATTACATGTTAAATGCAGCACATATAGTGTGCTTACCCATCATTGACAATCCTCCTCATACAAGAGGTTTATTCTGTTCAAAAATTCCACAGTTCTGTAGTCGCGTTACAAACCTCCCAGAGCATTCTGCATAGTTAGTTTGGCCTATACTCTGACTTGTTATAAACAGGATACCTCTAACGCTGGAACAAATTCTTACCCGGCATTGGCAGTGGGCTGGCAAGTTGTTAGATCACCAGCTTTTAAATGCAAGTAAACAATAATGTAGTCCTGACTTGTCCCTCGAACCGTTAAATATGGAGGACAATTATAAGGTTTCCGAGCACATGTAGCTCAGACAGGCTAGGGAGAACTTTATATTGAACTTAGTGATGAGCTGGGCATGGCTTCAGGCCGTTTGAGCCGTGACCAGCTAGGCCAGAGGAGACAGCCTGGTCAGGAATTTGGAGGATTACTTTCAATACATATGGTTGACATGGTGCGGAGTTCATTGCTCATATTTTGTCCGTCGGCATTGTATGAACTGAACAAAATAGTGAGATGTTTGAAGCACTAGCTCACACAGATACCTAGGCGATCATAACTGACCTATTACTTGCTGGTTGCATTGGTAATGACTATTATCTCAGATTGTCCCGTAAGTCATGTCACTTCAATCTTCTCGCAGTATACTCTCAAGTCTCTAGAAAACTTATCTGGAGCATCAAGGTAAGACTCGGAATAAGTGAGGACAGAACTGAAATGAGTGATGCATAGATCCATTTTTGGCAAAACTTTATTCTTCTCCCGTATCTCCGCTTGGTTTCGATCTTCATTCGTCTCAGTCTCAAAGTAACATAAAAGTACTTCATGCCTGGCTCTTTGGTAACATGCAGGTCTTGGTCTAGCTTTCCTATTTGGATCGATACGTTGCATTGCATCTCGCCCGGTGGTGGTTTCTGTGACTTCAGCATGGACCTAGCAATTCGATTTCTCAGAATTGCAAAAGATTTAGGAAGAGAATCTATGGTATCCTTCAGACCAGGTGGTCCGGTAAGGTGAACCTAAGTTAGGATGGTGAGACAGCGACATGGGACATCAATGCAACATGAAAGCAATTTGTACGGTACGAAGGAGACAAAAAAGGAAATGATCAGCAAAGGCACTCATACGAAGAAACATCGATGGCGAAGAAACTAGAAAAGAAACGGAGTGTACTCGAAGGGACGACAGGCAATATTGTAAGAATTTGCTATTGAAGTTTCTTTCATACTAAAGTTGTAGAGACAATCACATTGGAGATTGTGGAGGACAACCATTCCATACCTGCTCGATACGACATGAGAGGGATCTGCTATAGTAAAAGGCCCTCAGTGCTTGAGCTAAGGTAAGGTTCGCAGCAAATGCACGTTCACATTTGAAAGGACGAATCATCAGATGGCATGTCATTAGAGATGGGGGTTACGGTGTCAACTCTCATACCTACTCAGTTTGGACGGTCGATTTCTGGAGAAGGTGGTGATGACTTGAGGAAAGGCGGCTTAGAACACAAGGATAAGTATTGTGCAGATTCTTGATCTTGAGCTTATGTGCTTGACCTAGAAGGAGGGCTTGTTCAATGATCTTCCAGTAAGAATTCTGTTTTGACCTCAGAAACTCAGAATCGGGTTATACAAACACCTTGGTCAATGGCCCAAAAGGGTGAATACCCCTTTTCCAGGATACATGCAATTTGTTCTGTTTGAGGTGATTTCATCCTCCTCCTTTTCTGCCATCTGAGAGTGTCACTAATATCATTGTCTCAGTGCCCTGCAAGTGTTGCTGCATACACAAAAGTTGTGAGAAAGAGTTGTTTATTTTCAACTATCTGCTTGTCCATGATCATGACTCCTTCGCATGTGATATAATCATAGATTATATAATTCCCTTCTTAAATTTACTGTACATAGAATCTTTTTTTACCAGGGGGCAGTCTTTCATAGTGCTTGTCCCCTGGGTATGACTGTTGTAGTTCCAGGAGATATGCAGCCCTCACAGCGTAGGGTTCTTCCACTAATTTTTCCAGGTAGGAGTGTTCAAGGCCCAGGTCCTGGTTACTTATTTCTCCCAGGCTGCCAAGCCCTTTTCTAATCAGTGGTCTGTTTATACTTACACCTGGGTGGTCTTGTTTATTTCATGCATAGCCTTCCTCAAGGGGCCTTTTGGACTGATACCCCTCCAAACATTATAGCAGCAACCTGCAGGTGGATGCCTGAGCTTGGTATCTTGGGCTTTCCAGAGTATCTTAAGTTTTTTGTTTCAGTTAAGTCAAACCTAATTTTATTACTCCTTATACCAGGTGGTCTGGTGGTTGAGGAGATTATCTTATCACTATCAGAGCATTTAACAGACAGATGTCCCTCCTCCCCACACTGGAAGCAATGGCCCTCAGACGTAATCTGGCCATTTTGGTTTTAGTGAGTCTGTTGGGCCTGCTCCATGCTTTTTGGTTAGTTGGTTGGTAGTTTGGAAGAGTTTTATCCAGGCTATAGAACTGCTTGTGCTGCTGATTGGAGTGCTCTAGTGTCCAATTTTCTACATTGGTTTCTTCTTTAGGGAAGTTTCTATGTCTGCTGCTATGGGCAAACTTTTGTTTGCATTTTCCACTAGTGGGTTGCAACACTCCTTGCTCAAGTTGTTTTTATTCACTTCCATTTCTTGGGCAATTTCAAACATTTTAGCTGTATCAACAATGTCTCCACATTTGAATTGTTCAAGTTCAAACCTATTTTTGTTGTAATCTAGGTTGTAGGCCACTCCACAACTTTTGTACATTTTTCTATTTTCAAGTGTAGCCAATGATCTGATACATATTCTTTAGTTCAGTGGCATAGTGCCTGACTCTTGGGTGCTCTTACTTGAATTGTTCAAGTCTCTGTTGTTCTTTCAGATAGTAGTTAGGCAGGAAGCAATAATTGAACAATCCTTTGAGGAATTTCCATAAGTCCCATTTATTTTTCTCCATGGCTACTTTATAAGGTAGAATTTGTAGGCTTTATCAACCAGAATATAGAATATTTCTTGGACCTGATCTCTCAAGGGGATCTTTCCTTTACAGCAGTAGGCTGCACTTTGTGAGACAAACTTGAAGTATTTATGTGAGTCTGCCTCTCCTTTGTATTTTTCTAGTGGTGTTGGTCTGACTAAGCCATATTTCCCAGCTTGTCTCTGAGCTGCAGGTCTATTATTATCTTCTGACTTTGATTTAAATAAGGTTTCAACTTTGCTTTTGTGCTTTTGACAATCAGAATAATGGGGTTGTTTTCCATTTCCCTCTCCCTTACTGTCACTACTGTCCAAGGGCTCACTGAGTTCTGGGTTCAGGTTCTCATCAAGTTTTTGGGATGCATATCCCAGAAAAATGTCACCGTTTATGTGCTTACTAGTTTGCAATGGTGGGCTTTTTTTTCTTGCATTTCTACTCTTGATAGTGGCTTGATTTATCATTCCTTCCAGGTGCTATAACATAGGCTCTACTAAGCCTCTGTATTCCATAGTTTTGTTTCTTTGAGTACTTTCATTTTTCTTTTTCAGTTCCTTCTTTCTAGGCTTGACCTTTTCTGGGTTGTTTACAGCTTCTGGCAATTCCTTTGTCAGTAATTGGGACAATTCATGTTTTTTATCATAAGTGAGTCTGTTTGTTTTTAGTCTGTATTTGAATTTGTTCTATGATACTAGCAGTGGCTTTAATGGTTTCATAGGCTTCTTGCTTTTGGATTTCACTGTTATCTAATTCTTCTGTTTTAATTGTACTTTACTTTCTGTCTTGGTTTTCCAG
The DNA here is from genome assembly GCA_017657235.1 of Termitomyces sp. T73sscA. NCBI lineage: Eukaryota > Fungi > Basidiomycota > Agaricomycetes > Agaricales > Lyophyllaceae > Termitomyces > Termitomyces sp. T73sscA. The sequence continues at coordinate 4,719 of JAGGAP010000493.1, forward strand.
TTGCTTATTAGCTTTCAAGTTTTGTGCATCCACAAGTTCAGCTTCAGTTGCCCAGTCCATCATGGGCTTTAGTTCAAATTGTTCCAAATTATCATTACATTCTGTGTATATACTGGCATCACTATGATGTTGACTAATCATGTTTCTTTTTGCCCTGTTGGGTATTTTCAACTCTGAAAGTGTTTCCAACTAGGGAGATTGTGCTTCCAAGTTGGGCCCTACTAACCTTTGACTTTTGACTTTTACTAGAGGTCCATTCCTAGCTATGCCATCTGTGTTCTCTCATATTGTTGTCATTGTTGTCAGTAAGCAGTCTATTATTTGTAGCTATATAGTACTCACTGGTTACAGGTGTTCTTGGGTAATCAAACCAAGGAAGGCCAATGTCTTGTGTGAGCCTTTTTAGATGCTAGAGTGTAGTAGGTTCAAGATATATAATGCCAGGTGAAGATTTACAGTGGTGTGATACTAGATGCTTAGTTCAAACTGAGTCAGAACCAGATAAAACTCTGCATTTTGCATAGCTAAGTATTGTATTTATAGTATAGTTATTTGTACAGTAAATAAAGGTGAAAATGTAAGTAAGTTTGATTGAATAGAGATTTAGCCAGGAAAAGATTGATCAGAGAAAATACTTTTACTGTTGAAAACAAAACAGCTGAGTAATTGTAATGGTGCAGTGGATCAAGGGCTCAATAACACCACAGTATGACTTGATTAATGCAATTTCCAGACCCAGCACCCTTTGTTAAGCTCAATCACAAATGTCTCTGTTGGAGATGTGATAATGTGAAGGGTACCACAGCCACAATTCCATGGCCACATGGCCACCAACTGCTTTGCCAATGACTGCTTTGTCCTACTTGCATATATATACTGCTATGAACACTCAGTACCCTCAGTTCATTGACACGTGCTGAGAACACGTCTTCTTAGATACTTACACATGCACGTATTTATTAACTATCAATATCTAGTATTAACTTATATGTTATTCACTAGGTATTTATCAATACAGTTTGTTGAAACATTCTGAGGAATTAACTTACATGCTATTTACTAGACAATAAGCAACACTAGTTGTATTCTAACAGGTTATGGGCCTACTTTGAGCAAAAGACATCACACAATATCAGTTGCTCATTAGAAACTCCCATCTTGCCTTGCTGTGATTGCCAATTACACCACATTGTCCCCATACAAAGTTGTCCTCTGTCCTTGTCTGTTTTACTAAGATCTCTGCCTAGTATCTGATCTGGGAGAGTGCCTCTATTGTCTTAGATTCTCCAAGTAGCCCGCTCTCTGCTCCTAGTTTGCCCTATTGAAATCAGAATGCCCTCTAGTCCCAATGTCACCATTGCCTCCTCCATTTGAGCAATTTCCATTCATGGTGCTAACTGGAAAGCAGGAGAAATTCAGTTGAAATTCCTCCACAGCTAGCTTTAGTTGCTGGACTAGTGCTCTGAAAATCCACCTCTCCCTGCTTGGTCTGAAATTGTACATCTTTGATCTGCTCATCTCTCCACCAAAAACTGATGTCAAAGCCATCACCTATCAAAACTGGGTGGTGAATGATAATCTTGCCTGTGCAGTCATTTTTACTGTGCTTAATGAGTTGGAATACAAAGCCCTTGACAATGCCAAGATAGCAGCAGAGCTCTTCAACATGGTAAAGACTAGTGCAGAAGGGGAGAGACCTGTTAGGATGGTGACCCTGATTCAAGAAGTGCTAAGGATCCAGTGTTTGTCCAGTAAGCCTCTGCCAGAGACTGATAGAGACTGCCAGGCACATCTGCAATATTGTCAATTGTATCTTTGCAATCCAAACACTCAACAAGGACCTGTTCAAATGCATTGTCCTGCTAAACAGTCTGAACAGTCCTCAGTATAGACTGATATAGGCACAGATTTCTTATAGCCTTGCAAATGCAACCAAGAGCAGCCTGTACATCTCAGATCACATTCATAAGCTCCTGGAGACTATACAAAACCTAACTTTCCTGAAAACCATGGCTAGTAACTAGTGGGCTGATGCCATGCTTGCCGCTACTACAAAGAGGCACTTTAGACTGCAGAAACTGCACCTCTCTGGCCACAATTATCCAGCTAGCACTAAATGCTGTGCCATCTGCCTCATGCATAGACACCCATGCACAGGGTATAAAGCTCAATTCTGCACACACTCTAGAGACACAATGAGGAAGGCAGGCTTTAATGCTGCCTACAATGCAGCCAGGGCTGCTACAGGTGAGAGAGAGAAGGGATCTGGTAAAGGAAGACCAAAGCAATATTTGCAGTTGAAGGGACCATCTGGAAAGATGTATCTGATGGAGGAGGATGAACTACAGAAGCTTCAAATGCTAGGCAGCATGACAAATACCTCCTTGACTACTGCAGAATTTGCAGGCCTTACTATAAATAACATACTAATCCAGTCAGCTGACAATGTTGAATAGGAAGGTTGGATAGCTATCATTGAGGAAGAGGAGAAGGAAGCAAAGACCTTCCTTGACTGAAATCAGTTTAGCTGCAAAGATACAGCCATTATAGCCATAGCAGACCAACACTTCTTTGTTAATTCTAGTGCTACAGTCCACATTCTATGCTGCTAAACCAACTTTGCCACCCTTCAACTCATTGATCCAAAGCTATCAAAGGAGTCAGTAGTTTGACCATTGCTGCATGTGGCATTGGTAGTATCAGACTCTGCACTGCAGAAGGCAACACACTGGCCTCAGAAAAAGCCTTATATATCCCCAACTCAATGGTCTGCCTCATTTCTGTCAGTCGCATATCTATGGACAACTTGATCTACTTCTGCTTTGACAATAAAAAAGTCCCCATTGCTGAAAAACAAAGGGCTCTACATAGTCAACCTCTCCAACAACAACATCAAATGAGTCTACACAACTGTTAGTGCAGAGACATAGCAAAGATGACTTGGCCATGCAAACTATTGAGCAATTCAACAATTCGCCTGTGATTATAGGATCAAAGGTGCAAGTTCTTCCTTTTCCTACTCTCTGCTAAAGTGTGACAGCTGTATTCTGAGTAAATAGATACATATACCCATCTCAAAGACATGGCAGAAAGAGCATAGGACAACAGAGAAGCTAAGGATTATGTGGGTAGACCTGTTTAGACCAGTGATAATATGATTAAGATCAGGAAATTATTACATACTAGACATAGTGGACAACCTTACCAACATGTCATGGTCCATACTATTAAAGAACAAAGAGGTGATCAGAGGAGGATTGGAGAGCAAACAGGAGGAATGAAATAAGGAGTTTTCTAACATTACTCCTCCTCTAGTGTGCAGTGTCTCAATGAGCAGGGTAGAAGTAGTTCTGAATAGCAGCATCAGCAGAAAAAATGGGATAAATTGCTTGGATGGCTCTAGATCCATTAGAATACTTCTGATAGAACTTTCTAATTGCCTAGACACTTGGCAACCTTTGACAAGTTTGCCGTCTTTACTTTGCATAAATACTTTACTTTTTGTCAGTATCATCTCTAGGCAATGCTTAGTAACAATATATGAGGAAAAGATAGGTAGAAAACTATGAATTATACTAAAATTATAGAAATAAAAGAAGTTCAAAAATGGAAGGATTAGCAAGCCTTTGCTGGCTATTAATCAACTAAGCTGGCTGTCACAGAGAAATATCATCCAAAAAATATCACCAAGAGGGGCTAAGCAAAGCATCAGCAAATGCTGAAACAAATGGTGTTTCTAAGCTATCCATCAGTTGGCAAGTGTAGCATAAATGATACAGGCTGTCAATCAGATTGAGGCTTCTATTCTTCCATCAAATGCTAGTATTGACATATCAAGAAGAATAGAAGCTGTTAGCATGGGAGGCTGGCTACTATCCAGCAGGAGAAGCAGGCAATGAGGTGGGAGTGTTGTGACTCAATATGTGTTATATCATGTGACTTTGGCATGAGAAAAGTAGACCTTGTTTATAGGCTCTTAGAGATATTGAGTGGCAAGGCAGAATGGGTGCAGCAAGAGTAGAGGCATGTGACTTGGTCACATAGCTTGTTGGTGGTCTATTAGTTAGCATATTTCTAGCTGGGGGAAGTTGATAAGAGAGGACCAAAATTATTAGCAAGTCCCCAAAGTGAGAACTACTCTGAGGTTGTATCTCTTTTTTTACACAGGAACCTGTGGGAGGCTTATCAATAGAGCATATTAACCAGAAACTGGAGCAGTATCTGTGGTTTTTCTATAATAAGTGTCAGAAAGACTAGGATAAACTGCTGCTAGATGGCAAGTTCCAGTACAATAACCATGTTTATGCCTCTACTCAGTTCTCCTCCTACTTGGGCTTTGAGCCTTGTGCGCATGCTTTTGAAGATGAATTGGTAAATAACTTTATAAACTAGATGAAGCAGACTCAAGAAGAGGCCAAAGAAGCTCTCACAAAGGCCAAGGACAATATGGCATACTACTATGATTGTGGATGCACCCCAACCTCCAAGTACAAATTGGAAGACCAAGTCTTCTTAGACAGATCAGATATCACTACTACTCAGCTATTTCAGAAGCTTTTTGACTGCCAATTAGGCCCTTTTTTAGTGAAACAACAAGTAGGCCCCCTAGCCTATTGCCTTTAAGTGCCAGTAAGCATGCATTAACTCTACCTTGTCTTCAACATAGTGAATCTGTTTCCTACTTCTGACAACCCCATTCCTGGCAAACATTCAAAACTACCACCTTTACCAGTTCTAGTCAACAACAAAGAGAAATATAAGATGGAGCAAATTTTGAATAGTTGCTTGTTCCAACAGAAGCTCCAGTTTAAGGTGAAGGAAGTAGAAGGGCTATGGCCTTGAAAATGTATTCTAGAAGCCATAGGAGAATGTTCATGCACCAAGTCTGGTTAGTTTATCAGAAGTATCCTAATGCACCTAGAGCCATCCAAGGAATTTATCCCATTTTTCCTGCTGATGCTGCCATTCAGAACTACTTTTACTCTGCTCATTGAGACACCACACACTAGAGGAGGGGTAATATCAGAAAACTCCCCATTTCATTCCTCCTGTTTGCCCTCCAATCCTCCTCTAATCACTCCTGCAATAGTTTTTCCTTATGCATTCTCTCAAGCTCTATCTATTGATATAGGTTTCAGAGCTCTAGCTTCATTTGCTCTCTGTCTATATTTCAATTAGTGTCAGACTCTCTAGCATAGCCACTTTCTCTTTGGGACAACCTCTGAGTTTTCAATGTTTCAGGTTAGAGTTGAGGTTTTGGTGTTTTGTACAGTAGTCCTTATGCATCCAGAGCCTAGGAAGCATTGCCTCTGGCATAAGAAGTCCTCAGAGTTGTTCTCTTTGGATTTTCCTCTGCCAGGTGTATAACTGTGCTTGTAAAACTTTAGATAGTACTGAATACACTTTGGATCTTCCTCTGCCAGTTGTGTGACTTAGCCACAGCATCTAGAGGTCACTCTTACAGAGGAGTTAGAGGCTGCAAAAAACTAGGCCCACTGTAGAGAATAGTTGGCGATGATCATTTATGCTACACTTGCCAACTAATGGACAGCTTAAAAACATCATTTGTTTCAGCATTGCTGATGCTTTGCTTAGCTCCTCTTGGTGACATTTTTCTGATGATATTTCTCTGTGACAGCCAGCTTGGTTGATTAATAGCCAGCAAAAACTTGCTGATCCTTTCATTTTTGGACTTCTTTCATTTCTATAATTTTGGTATAATTCATAGTTTCCTACCTACCTTTTCCTCATATATTGTTACTAAGCACTGCCTAGACCCTTAGTGACCTTTTACAAGTTTGCCATCTTTATTTTGTATAAATACTTACTTTACTCCTCTAAGTTGTTTTAGTGTTTTTTTCTCGTGGTGCCTATTCCTTAGTGCTGCTTTTCTTAGCTCTTGCAGTGCCATTCGAGTACCCCCTAGTCTTATGTTGCTAATGCCTTGGCACTTTGGCTACAAACCTTTGTGCCTAGCACTTATGGCTAGGAATTAATAGCTTTGTATAGCTAAGCACTTCTCTTTTGCCTCACTATCTTAGCATTTCTTGCTGACACCTCTTGGAAACTGACAGTTCATAGCTTGTTTATATTCAACAGGCTTCAAATTTCAAAGCAAGTTTCTGGGACCTGTTTGAGATACTACTTACTCAAAAAATTAAGTTGCTGCCTACTCAGACAATTTTTAGCTCAATTTTAGGTTCATTATCAACTGTCTATTGGATCAGGAACAGTAGGCAGTAGATGTGTAGAGCTTGATGTCTAGCATGCAATAGAGCTCTTGAGTGAACTGTGCTACAAATTGCAGCCTATAATCAGAGACTAGATAGTCCATGCAGCTTTCAGATATTCTTCCAGTATAGGTCGGTCACTCTTATAGCTAAGCAAGTAGTGTGGGTGGAGATAAAGTGGGCTTGCTTATTATAGAGGTCTATGACTACCAGAATAGCATCATATCCATGAGCATCTGACAGTTCGTACAATAAAGTCAACAAAGGCCACACTCCAGTGCTCAGCAAGATCTGGAGGGCTGGCATATTACCCACATTTTATTATGGATAGTGATGGAATGATTTGGACTACAAATTTTCATGGTCAAAAAGTATTGTGCATTCTATGCAACCACACTATAGTCACTCAGCTTGTGATATAAGCTTACAAAATTTTAGTACTAATAAAATGCTGGAATATTTGAGGCTGTAGTATTGATGGCTTCAAATAAATACAAAAGTGATCAAGGTCTGCCAAACATGTTATGTCTGCCAAAATGCCAAGACAGTTAATTGCAAGCCTGCAGGAAAATTGCATTACCTGCTTATTTTTACTGAACTATGAAATTCAATAGCATGAATATAATTAAGCCATTTTCCAAATTCAAAGGTTGTAATTACCTTAAATAAATATTTGCTATATGTATGACTAGCATAGTATACTTGATACCAGTGCACACTACAATGAAAGTATTAGAGCTGTTTTGGATTTATTTGAGGGAGATTGTACATTTTATGGTCTTGAAGCTTGATCATCAGCAATTAGGACTCAAAATTCACGTTCTACTGGTAGCACAAACTCTACAAGCTTTTAATAGCAAAGCAATTGATGTTGACTTCATTCTATTATCAAACAAATAGTCAAACAAAATAAGCTAACTATAAAGTTGCTCAGATATACTAAATAGTGGTACATCCAGACCAATGTGATTGGGTGGATTGAACTTCTATGACAGAGTTTACAATTAATGCAAGTGTATTCAAAACCACTAAACATGCACTGTAATAGATGGTACATGCTCTCTATAATTAGAAAACTTTGTAGCAAGAAAGACTTTTATAAAGACATAACTGACTTTGTAAAACATGCATTGGAAAATCTGGCCAATGCTCACAATGCAATCATTACAGCACATGTATTACAAATATAGCATGCCAACAAATGCAGATGCTAGAAGCCAGACCTAACCCCTGGTGTACTTATTAACAGAAAAACTTGAACCTTCTAACTTTGGTGCAGCTAATAACCAGGAGTGGTTTGTTAATGAATTACTAGGTCACCAATAGTATAAAGGAAGAGACTTCAAGTTTGAAGTGCAATAGAGTGCTAGAAATATAGCATGGAAGTTGTACATGCTCAAAGCTTGCAGCTTTGAATCAATACTTTGAATTGCAAAGTGTGATGCACTCAAACCAGCTATTTAAGTACTCTGGTGCTTAGATAAAATAGGATCTGTGATGTTAGATCAACACAAGTTTTCATAGAATGTAATGATTATTACCACAATATTGTACACACTATATACTGAATAGGTGTAAGGGTAACTTTTGAAGGCTATAGCTCAATCGCACAGCTGGCAGAAGGAGATACAAAGTATATTAGAGTATATACCAACAATATTACCATAACTACTCACTTAGCAGAGAAAGATCCAAAGAAAACAAGTCTGGAGATTCTCTATGCCAGGACTAACACTTCTGGAGCCTCAGAAGCATGGGAAACAATTGTACAGGACAACAGAAAAATTGTAATCTTAACCAAAATAGTAAAAATTCTGAAATTGGCCTAAACAAGAGATTATATAAGAAAGGCAGGAAAACTCTGGATTTTGGAAGTCAGAAAGGAAAACTCTGGTTTATGTAAGCTGTCTGTGAGCAGTGTTGAAGGGGCCATACTTGTCTGGAGGATAATTGGAGAACTAGAGTACTTCAGAAGCTGAAAGTAGTATCAATAGATAAAGTTGGTAGAATATAAACAGTAGTATGGAAGAATAAAGAAAGAAATAAGGAAATGAATGATAGAATAGAGCAAAATAAGAAGTAAAATAAGGAGTCCCCTGACAATAAGCATATTTCAGGCAGCCAACTTCTACAAGAATAAACCTGCAGGATTTGAACGAAGAGCAGAAGACACCAAGGCAACAAAGACTGCTAGCTGTCCAGCAATCAAACTATACAAGCCAATCCCAGCACAGTTTGGCCAAATGCAGCAATACTATTCACCACCACCATTTTATGCCATTTTATATAGAACCAATGAGTGCAAGAAAGCAGTTTAGAAAACAGATGCAATGAAAAATAACTATGCAACCTCTGTAGCATGCAAGTATGGCTAACTGTGATGAGCCAGGACTAACTGCACTACATATTACACCATGTACCTCCACAAGAATGAAAACAGTCACCATCAAAAGAAACATTGAAATATGACAAGCCAGCCATGGAATGTCTTCAAACAATAATTAATCCTGCTATAACAAAACCAATTGCCTTCTCCTCACTACATTTTTGCAGCAGCAAAGAAAAAAGACAATACTATAAAAAAGAAGATGCCTAAGAAAAAATGGATTCTTAGGTTAAAACAGTGTAAAAAAGGTTGACATTGGCAGGGCAGTGTATATGCTGGAGTTAGATTTAACCCAATAGTCCAAGTAGTAATCATAGAGCTCTTAGACATTGCAGTATAACAATGACATGATCAAAATTGCAAATGTGCAGAAATGCCATACATCAATGCTAAAAGAACAAGGTGAGACCAAATGCCTCAGAGCACAACACTCACCTTGCCCATCCACAGAAAATATTGTGCCTCTGCCCTTGCAGGCACAATGGAAAAAGTACTTCAAAAACGGCTCAAAGTGTGCTCAAAGTAGGGAAATTGACCCTGGGACTGTCAGAGTCAAGTCTAGAGTCAACAAGCTAATAAATGTGGACAAAGGCACATGAGACTTGGCCTCATCAGCACATGCTCTAGCAAAAATAGCCAGATCACTAAAGGCAAAAAACACAACCTCATTTTACACCATTAGTTTTGGGTATGATGTACCTGTTTATGCTGGCCCAGCCAATATTCTCTTCCATCCTAGTGTGATATATAGACCAAACAAGAAGGGCCATTCTAAGGAAGTGCTAACTCTCAACTCCCAAACCAATAGCAATTGCAAAAATTGTCTACTTATTCTAGTATCCTTGAGTATCAAAAACAATAGAGTAAGAGTGATTATAGTGGTGTAATACCAAGCAGTGTAGAGGAGAGCCCCTCCAAAGACAAAACACCTGCAGAACAAAATTTGTGACTAAGCAAGAATAAAAAGAAGGCTGTAAGCTCATGTGCAATGCTAAAAGATCCAGAGGTGGAAAGAGATAGTCATACTTTGGGGTACACATCAGAGCTATAGTATGATCACAGAGCAAATTATAGAAGTTGAAGCTGATGTGCCAGAATTTACAGAATAAGTAGTATGCTTTAATGTGCAGAGCTACTGACTTGTAATGGTTTAGTGCAAATTCATGCAACTTTTGAAGTTGCTGAGGGTAAATAGAAAACTCTTGGAGTACAGTCTTGATTAGGAGAGAGGATAATGCTCATATTTCTCCCTAGCTTTGTGTGCTTTCATCTTAATCCCTTCATCTCCATGTATCTGGATCATGTGTGGCATGTCTGGACTGTGTAAGGCTGCTTTGGAGCGTGTGTTGCATGTATGGAGCATGTGTAGTGTGCTCTTTATGTGTAAGACTGCTCTAGATGTTACGTGTGTAGTGCTGCATTTGAGAGAGTGGAGTAGTAAAAGTGTCAGTCTAGTACACCTTTGTAAAAAAAGTTGGACTGTTCTAGAATACATTCTTAAACAAAGACACTGAGCCTTTTCCAAAAATATGGCCTGTGGCTTGCTCACAACAATTTTTTTGAGTTGCTCCTGCTATGCAACAGCAGCCTCACATCTAGCTGTCATGCCCATCACAGCAGGCTATTTGTATTGGTAGAATAAGAGTGAAAGCTACAGTTTGTACTAAGAGGATTTGACTCTGAAAGTATCTGTTATACCTTTGACTTCAACCAGCCAGTACAGAACATTCTGTACTTTAGTAGGCCAGGTATAAACAACTTGGTGCTGGGCTTAGTAGTGGACTTTGTTCAACACATGCACTGAAAATCACTGTCAGGACATGCTAATTACTAGAAGCATCTCACTTCAAGGGAAAGCACATAGATATCTGCAGCCACCACATTGTCATGATGCAGAACCATGAAACAAGTGTTATTCTAAGCCATTGACTTAAATGGTTCATGTGCTGTGAATTGATTGTAGGAGGTGATTGCTTCATGGTACAGCTCTAGTTGCATGAACACAAATGCCAGGTGTTGTGCAAAATATCACCAACACAGATGTCTTCTGGACCATAATTGTCAATGCCATACCTCTAGAGTAGGTTGACCATGCCTATATGTTTTGTATAGTATATTTCAAAAGCTTAATGAGGCCACTACCTTGATTGATATCTACAGGGACATTGACAACAACTGTATTTGGTGGTTAGACTAATATGGTGAACCTCCTGCCATTCCCCAATGGGATAGATAGTAGAGCTCAACAGCTGACAACATTATCTGGCTCCAAGCTTTCTTTAATCAGAAGCAATCACAAAGAAAGGTCTATGAGGAGATCATCATGCACTATCAATGCTCTTGACAATGTTAAAACCCATGAGTCTGCTTTAGAATTTGCAGTGCTACTTCTACAATCAGTAATTTACACAAAATCCAAGTATATTCTTTATTTCCAATTTTACAATCTAGCCATTGATTTCCATCTGCAGTGACAAAGCCTTAGTGATGTGAGATAGTATGCTTCATAGAAGGGATGAGAAATTCTTGCAGGTCTATGTGGGATGCCTACTATGTGATTTGTACCTTTTCTGCTGGATATGCCTCCATTGCTCAGGCCATGATAATTCTCATAGCACTTGTGAGGTACTCAATGTACTCACCCTATTACCCTTACCAACAAAGACCTTTGAAATCTCTGATGTAGCATTGAATGTCTGCAGTAGAAGTAAGCAGATATTATCACACTGAAGTTCAAACACAAAGGACAGTCTGAGCTTCAGGTATAGGGGCCCTATTTTTAACTATTCTTGAGTGAAACATGAGTTATATTGATGTGAAATGTGGTATTGTCAGTAGATAAGATTGACTCAATGAAAATTAAGTCAACTTTGCTTATTACGAAAATACCACTTCGCGAGTTTGTGGAGCTTTAGGTAGCACTTATTGAGCACTTTTTAAATTGTAATGAAATATAGTTTTTATTTGTTTTAATTTAAAAGCAAACTTAGTTCACTCAAAATTGGGTGCAAAATGGTTTATTAATACCAAAAACCCGAAGCAAATCTAGAGCTCCTAGGCCTAAGTAGTCCACTCACTAGAAACACCATGCCATGGCAATCAGATTGCTTGGCCAGTCATCCCCAAAAACCCTCTCTTTTATATCATCCTTCTCACTCCCGGGCTGTCATTCTGTCTGCATAGTACCATATCTTGGAACGCAGGTAGTCATGTTCCATGAAACCATGCTTTATTCATGGTTTCACCTGGTTCTGTGTTGTCTCCTGTTCTGTTGCTTCCTCCCTCTTCCCTATCCAACAATTGTGCAAACGACATTCATTTTCCTGCCTTTCTAGGCTGTCTAAAGAAGTATAAAGGCGAGTGCATCCAGCTCAATTCCCCAGCTTTATGTGCTACTTGCTCACAATGTGCTTCTCTACCTCTTTCCTCGCAATTGTTGCTTCAATTCTACCTGCATTTGCTGTACCAAGCCCTTTGATAAACGTTGTCAAAGCCCCCGGTGGAACAAAGGGCGGACATATCGTGACCTTCAAATCTGGAGATGCCAGACATTCTTTTGCCAGCAAAGCCAACAACTCTATTTTTACCTACCACTATGATATCATAAATGGCATTGCTGGTACGCCCTCCACTCACCATTTGTTGCACAATGGTGGTCTGACTGTTTACTAAACAACAGGAAAGTTGACTGAAGAGGAAATTGAGGAGTTATGAGCCAATCCGAGTGTCGAGGCAATTTATGAGGGCAGCATTGTCAAAATCTCTGGCATTCAGTTCAGTTTCTTCCTGTGCTCAATTGTCTTTATGATCTTGATCAATACACTGGTTAGGACCAATGCTCCTTGGGGACTTGCGCATCTGAGTTCCAAAGCCAACCTTGCCAACCAGAATTTCCTATGAGTACGATTATTGAATCTATCGTGGGGGGAACCCAATTTGTGTAAAATAGAGGTTTGAACTTTGTATATACTGATGCAAATTTTGTTAGTTACTGGTAAATAAAGCTCAAAATGATATAATAAATATTATAAGCTTTGATGCAGTTATTATCAAATCCTGAGATTGAGGGTTCAAGTCGCATACGATGCACACCTTTAAGATAGTAAAATGTAATAGTTTATTTGGATTTTGAAAATAGTTTTAATTCACACTGGGTTGATTTGTTAAAACTTGTTTTCTATTGCCAATATCACTAATTAATTCCCCTGAAGTTAATCACAAGCTCGTTGGCCTAAGATGTTTACTCCTTAGGGACTCTGAGCTGTGGCAAGCTGATTACTTGCTGAGTTCCCCCAATTCCTCCTTCTTTTATACCCCTCCTGGCATGCACAGACCAATCATTGGTTGCATGTGATTGTCTGGCTATGTTGTACCCAATGCGCTTGTTGTGTGCTTAGCACGGTCTCAACGCATTCTGCCTAATGGTTTAGCTGCGCTTCCTGGCTAATCGTTTTTCTCGTGATTCCAATCCTCCCCTCTTCCCCTTTTGCCTTCTCTGCACGTCCAGGTGTTGTACACAGGTGTCCATGGGTTTTGTAGTGTGTGGGCTGTTTTTGTGGTTTGTGAGAGATACATTGTTGCGGTTGTGGAGAACTGGACAACAACAATTGTTGAAGGTTTTGATGTACTAATCACGGATCACTGATCCGTGATCATCATCTTGGCACCATACAGCCACCATCACCGATCAGTTTGGCTAAATGCCCCTGATGGTATTTGTGCTGTTTTCTGATCCCTCGACGTGGCTGCTAGGTGTCGTTGTACTGGTGCACTGGGTGTTTTTTTTCTGAGGTATGTTTCCCTTGTCTACAGTTTTTGACTTCGCTTATGGTTTTCAGCATTTTTATACTTTTATTGGGAATGTTACTACTTCTGTCGGTCTCAGGTTCAAGACCAACATATCACCTCCCCCACACCAAGTACTGACTGCCCTCAGTCAGCCTGTTCTTTGGCATGCCCCTTTTACCGATGAACTGACAATCGAGTGTTTTTAAATAGCTGTAAAATATTTTTCTTGTTTTTGAAAAAAAATTTAGCCTTTTATTTTTCAATTCTTGATTGTCCCCTTGTCCATTCAAAAGCCGACTTTCTTTTTGCCACTTTTGCCCTCTCCATGGCCCCCAGGAACCACTCAAACGTTCCTACCACTCCCTGCAAGCCGACTGCCAAGGCCTCTTGTGCTCATGTACCAGCAGCTCCCTTTGTCCTTGTTCCATCTGCTCTTGCAGCTGCTCCTCCTCCCATTGCCCCAGACAATTACGGTTTATTGAAGCATTCTATGAAACAGGATGCTCATTAGGTTATTCTTGCCATTCTTCACCACCCTTTGTTTGCGCAAGCTCTACTGGGCTTGTTTAATACTGCCAAAACCTTTCCTGGCACTGGCACTGATCGTGCTTGCTTCCTTGGTACCCTTCAACTTGTATGTTTTATTTCTTTTTCCTTAATCTTCTTTCATTCATCCTGCTCCAGCGCTTTGCTGAGCAGTCAGATTTTGGCTGGATTGCTGATCAAAAGGGGGTCTATGAGGCTTTGTCCAGCTTGCTCCCCACTCTTGATTGTTGTGCTGCTGATGACTCCACTAATACCAAAGCCTTCTTTTTGTTTGCCGATGCCATTGTTGCACTTGAATTAGGCCATCGCAAAGCTTATTGTAAGGAGCAGAAGGCTGTATGTTTCTGTTTCTTTTCTTTCCTTTACTTTCTCTTATTGTCACTTTTTAGCGCGCAAAGGAGAAGGACATGGCTATGCTCAGTCCACCCACTTTTTCTGCTTCCAAACGCAAGGCTAACGTGAGTCCCTTTTTAGCCTCCAAGCTCAATGTTATCTCTCATTGTCTGAATACGCTCGTGCTGACACTTGTCCCTCCTCAGTCTGAGTCCAATGGAAAACCCAAGCTGAAGAAAGTCAAAATTGTTTCTTTTGTCAGTAGGTTTCTTATTTTTGCTCTCCGTGCCTTTCTTTTTGCCAACTTCTTTACTTATTCTAGCTAGCTACAAGACCGGGAGTGAAACCACCCTTGCATTGCTCAGCCAGGTTGATGTGACCCTCAACACAGTTTTCCTTGCTAATGGCAATGATTCAACACCTCGCAAGGAGCTGCAGAAACACCACGCAGCTGTCAAACTCGCTGCTCAGCAATATCTTCACTTCCTTGACACCTCCCTGCAGACTTATAGACTCATTGTAGCTCATCTCAGCCATCTCGACAAAGCATTGGAGGCATCTGATGTTGCCCTTGCTGGTTCTCTCCTTGACGCGCTCAATGTGTCCTTTGAGGTTTGTCTTAAAACCTCTTTGTCCTATCTTTCTTTCTGGCTTACTTGTAAATGTTAGTCTATAAACAACAACTCTGATGTTGACTTTATAGACCCCTCTCAGGACAAGCCCGAAAATGCCATGGCGGTACCAGTGTCCCCATTGTTGTAGACACCGATTCTGTCTTTGCCTTGCAACTTAGTTAAATAATTCCCCTTTCTTCTTTTATCTCACATACCCCCAATATATCTTTAACCCCGAGGTTGCGTGAGTCTAAGTGTCTTTTGATTTTTGCATACACCTCTTTTGCTTTCCAGAAATGAGTTTTAAGTTCACACTTATTTAATAAGAGCAATGCTTGTTTCATCACATTCCATTGGCTTCAGATTGTAGCTTTAATTCTAATCAGTTGACTTGTGTAGCCTAACCAATTCAAATGAGAGATCCCTAGACATAGCCTCCATAGGTTTCTGTAGTTCCTCCCTTAGCTCTTTTAGTTTTGCTGGGGTGATATCTACCCACTTTTCCAGCCCTTGCAGCAGCATTAACTTTTTACAACCTTTGTACGGTACAACTCTAAACGCTGCTACCCTTGCCTGCCAAACTGATCCATCCAGCTCTGCCACAATATAATTACCACCTTTGGTCTTAGCAATCACTACTAGGGGCCCATGAAAGCATGGCATCATCTTTGCGCTAAATGAGCTTTCAGTAATCATGTTCTTGACTAGGACTAAATCTAATGGTTTGAAATTGTAGTCTTTAATGGAATGTTTATGTTCCTCTGCAAATTTCAAAGCCCATTGGAGTTTGTCTTTTCCCACACGCTCTCTCATCTCTTCCACATGTTGGTAGTGCTTGGCTAATGCACATGCACAATAGCCAATCAATTCTTCTGTGGTTAATGGACCTTCTGGTAGTTCTACCAACCAGGTAGCTTCTGCCAAGTCTAATGGAATGATTGGGTGAGCACCAGTAACCATAAAGTATGGTGAACAGCCAAATCGTTGTTGTATAGTTATCCTGTCACTCCACATTACATGGTAAAAGAACCAGAACCATTTGGTTCTGTCTTCACAAGCTTTGAACAAAGCTTGTCACACATCCCAATGTGGTTGTTCAATTTGTCCATTAGCTGGTGAGTTGTATGGTGAGATAGTAATACCTCTAATACCATACTTCTTCTCTAACCAGGCAGTAACTTGCTTGAACTGTCCAGCATTATCTGTGATGATTTCTGAAATACAGCCCCATCAACATATGACATCTTCAAACAACCATTGACCAATAGTTTTATGGTTTTCTTTCTTCAATGGCCTGCCCTCCATCCAAGATGACAAGGCACACCATCCATGGACTATGTACTTGCAGCCATTAGAAACTGGTGTCATGTGCATGGTGTCAATGTGGATTGTTTGGAATATAGATGGAGTGTAGGTTACAGTTGGTTCTCTGTTGACTACTGTCTTCTGACAAATCTGACAGTTGTGGCAGGTCCCAACATACCATTGTACATCTCCATCAATCCCTGGCCACCAAAATTGCTCTTGTATTAACATCTTGGTTGCATAGGCTCCTCTGTGCCCTAGAGCATTATGTGCCGCTTTGAGCATGTACATTCTTTTGTCAGTATTGACAACAAGTTTGTGCCACTCTTCCAGATTTTGCTTGTACAGTCTACCTTTCTGATCAAAGAAGAACTGTCTAGCAAACTTCTTGAACTTTTCTATGTCCCATCCTTTCAGGTCTTTGGGCTCAAGGCCTGGATCCTGTAACCATCTTTTGACATGTGGTAATAGCTTATCCCGGTCTTCACCCTCACTACCTTTCTGGTGGTCCAAGTAAGTCTAAGTATCCTCCATTCTTTCTTCTTGAGAATCTTCTGGCAGCAATGGTTTAGATAGAGCTAGAACAGCTACTGGATCTA
>JAGGAP010000494.1:0-21363 GCA_017657235.1 Termitomyces sp. T73sscA
GAACAAGTCTAAAGATCCACCCTGCCAGGCGTTGAAGAAAATAAGGTAAGTCACATGATACCTAAGTCACATGTTGGAGTCACATGTCTGGGTCACATGTCCAGGTCACATGTCCAGGTCACATGTCCAGGTCATCTGCTGGAATCACATGTCTAGATCACATGTGCAGCTGAGTCTGAAATGAGGGGGAAAATGATGGCTAGATGGCCAGGAATTCCCCTCATTTGAAACCCAGCCCAGCTTGACGAGCCCAACTTGACGTTTGAGAAGGTCTGGCACTGGACTGAGTAGTTCAAGAAAAAGTGATCTGAGGCAAGAATATAAGTGAAAAGAAGCGTCCCCTGACACTGTTGACAAAGAAGTGACAATTTGCCGCTGAGTCTGCATATGTCGCCAGCAGGCCCAGGTCACCTGCCAGGGTCGCAAAAGCCAGGCACCAGGGGTTATTCTTATTCTTAGCCAAGGCGACTGCCAAGTTCACTTGGGGTGTTGGTGCAGGGGTGGCACTAGGGGTGGGCATAGCTGATGGGGTCAATGACTGTGTGCTGCCTTTGCCATGCCACCACCAGTCAGGGTATTGTCCCTCCATGCTGCTGCCCTTTTTGAAACATTTCTCAATGGTATGACCAGTTTTCCCACAGATAGGGTTGCTACATTTGGCTGTGTTCCTCCCAGTCTGATTTTGACGGGGTGATGGCTGAGGTACCATGTATCAGGAGGGCATGGCTGATGAGTCTAACACATATGTCGGTGGATGTTTTCTCGGTCATCAGGGTCCCAGTCATGGGGGCCCAGCTTATCAGCATGGACTTGATTATATAGGACCTAAACTTCCTGTCATCAATTCCAGCTCCCTGACTGTTAGCTTTTGCCCATGCTGTGCGCATTGCGGCAAAGTGCGCCTTGATGCTGCTGCCCTCAGAGTATTTGATGAAACTGAGCTCCTCCTCAGCATGGAGCAGGCCAAGGTCCATCATGGTATCATGCAGGTCCGTGAGCAATTTCCAGGCACTAGCCACTGACCCATCCAGGTCTATGCCTGCCCTGATGGGGTTGACAATGTTTAGGGTGATCATGCTTTGCGCATATGCATTGCACTGTTTCCATTTGATCTGGGTAGGATTTGAGTCACCCCACCAGATGGTGGCCAACTTGGGGTCCGTGGAGGGCTGCGTAATTGAGCCGGTAAGGTATCCATGGAGTCTCCGTCCACAGGCAGCCTCTGTCATCCTCATTTTAAAAGAGAGCCAGTTGGTACCATTGAAGCGCTCCTTGTTCAGGAGGAGGAATAGGTTTGGGTTCTGCACCATAGTCTGCGCAGGTTGTGTGTGGGTCAGGTGGGTGGAAAAAAAAATTTACTTTCTGTGAGTCATCTCACTGAGTGGCAACAGGGCCCATAACCTGTTGACAATAATACTAGATATATAATTAGCATTGTGGATATAAGTGCAAAGGCCTACAGTTTTTGGCTTTATGCATGTATTATAGATATTTATAATATCATTTATTTCTCAGTTTGGTTTGGAGTGAGACTTGCTCTATATCACTATGTATTTCTCTTAGAAATGATGGAAATGATATAGACATTGCAACTCACCTCCTTTATAAGTAACCAGTCAGATGGCAGTAAAAGTGCACATACCTACTTAAACTTGATTCTGCTGTAATGAACAGCAAGAACACGTGACTAAGCAGCTGAGCAGACACGTTTATGAAAATCACACTTGCTGAGCATGGTGCAATGTGCAATTGATTGTCTCACAATTGACAAATGCATTGTCCACTGAGATCATCTGCCAACCATCTGAAATATCTCCAGATGCAAATGAAGAGACGTGAATGGGCTGCCAAGACTGCAAACAAATCAACCTCTAGTTATGTACATATACAAGATTGAAGAACAAAAAACCCTCATTCAACAGCACCGTACATTCACTGGGTGCAGGGAAGAATGTTCTTTTGCAAAAAACACAGTGATGCAAAATGTGGAGTTTTGTTATTAATAGAAGTAGCCCAACTGTAATTGAACTAAACTTTTACATAATTTTTTAATAAAACTCTTATTCCACTAAAGTTATAGTGAGCTTAAGTACACACATGCATACTTTTGTAAAGCAATGAGAATATAATTTTATTGATTTAATCTAATGCAAACTCAGGGTTTACACTTTGAGAAGGCTCAAATCAAATTAAATTGTAAACCTATAAAGTCAATACTACTGCTTTAGCCTAAGATGTCTGCTCTCTGAGGACTCTGAGCCATGGCATGACAATTGCTTGCCTTGGCTCTCCCAAAACACCCCTCTTTTATACTCCTTGCTCAGCACACAGACCCTATGTATTGTATGCATGACTCTCTTCATTGTGTTTTCACTTTTTACAGGTGTTGGATGCACCTAGCTGAATGTCTCAGCCACCTCCACATGAGTAAATCATTCCATTCCAGCCTCTCTTTGTTTGTTCTTCCTAGCTCTCTTCCTTTACGGTGTTCTCTGGGGCCTGCTTCTTCTGCTAAGGGTTGGTTGATGCAGAGGGCTGAACCAGGAGGGAGGTGTTTGAGATGGATTTTAGTTCAAAGTAGAGCAGATGTGGAGTTGGCAAAGGTTTGATTGATGTTTTTAGATCAATGATCCATGATCAATGGTTGTGGATCAAGATCTATAATCAACAATCTTGGATTATCAATCACTCATCAATCATCAATGATCTTGCATCTGTCCTGCCCACATCATCATTGGTTAATACTGATTTAAATATTTACTGACATTGGCCATTTTTCCATCTCTGCAGGCTGAGCCAGCTGGTAAACCTTGCCCTAAGAAACTTAAGATTGACCCTGCTGCAGGTGCATTGGTTATCTTTTTTCTCATTCCTTTTGCTAAAACCCTTTTTATTTTCTAGCTGTTCATAAACTTGATAGCAATGCGATGTTGTTGCTACTGAATCAGGTCAACAGTTTTTTCAAGACTGTCCAGCTTTCTGATAATGCTTCCATGGCATGTGGTGACTTGGAGAAACATTGCAAGGCTGTCAAACTTGCAGTCCAGCAGCAGCTTTACCACCTCAACATTTTCTTGCAGACCTTTTGCCTTCTTTCAGACTGCCTTGCACATCTCATTAAAGTGTTGGGCCCATCTGAAGTAGAGCAGACCAGCTTGCTTCTTCATGCACTGCAGGTTTCCACAGAGGTGTGTCCTTAATTAGTCCAACCTCTGCCCCTGCTTTAGTTGTTTTTTTAGACTCCTGAAGAGGACTCTGACATCAAGTTTCAAGAGCCTCATCCTGAAGACTCCAAAGATGCTGTGGATATACAGGCATCTTCCACATTGTAAGCATTGACTTTGTCTTTGCTTAAGGTAGCCTACTCTTTAGTAGTATTAAAAATCCTTCTGTTTGTTGTGTCATAGTCCTCCAAAACATGGTATCTTTGCTTCAAAATGTGTGACTCTAAGTTTTCCTTCTTAGTTCTTTCTAAGGACTTTCCTTTGGAGTCCTCAACATTTGTCAGAGTTTTCCAAAAGACCTAGTTCTGAGTTGGAAGGCTTATAAAGCCTTACTGTGTCAAACAACAGGTCTTTGAGTGATACTTCTGTAGGCTTTCTTAGTTTTTCCCTTAGTTTTTTAAGCTTTTCTGAAGTGATATCTATCCATTTCTCCAATTCTTGTGGTAGAGTCAGTTTCTTCCAAGCTCTATAGAGTACCACTCTGAATGCTGCAACACATGCTTGCCAAAAAGATCCATCTAGCTCTGCAACAATGTAATTACCACCTTTGGTCTTAGCAATTACTACTATTGGACTATAGAAGCATGGCATCATCTTTGCACTAAATGAGCTTTCTGTAATTATATTTTTTTGACTAGGACTAAGTCCAAGGGTTTGAAGTTAAAGTCTTTTATCAAATTTTTATGTTCTTCAGCAAACTTTAAAGCCCATTGGAGTTTATCCTTGCCAACTTGCTCATGCATATCTTCAACATGCTGAGTGTGTTTAGCCAATGCACAGGCACAATACCCAATCAATTTTTTAGTAGTTAAAGACCTGTTTGGTAATTCTACCAACCAGGTTGCTTCTACTAGATTTAAAGGCAAAGTTGGGTGTGCACCAGTGACCATAAAGTATGGTGAACAACCAAACTGTTGGCGGACTGTTATTCTATCACTCCATGTTACATGGTAGAAGAACCAAAACCACTTTGTGTGATCCTCACAAGCTTTAAATAGGGCTTGTTGGATGTCCCAATGTGGGCATTCAATTTGTCCATTTACTGGAGAGTTATATGGGGAGATTGTAAAACCTCTTATCCCATATTTCCTTTCCAACCAAGCTGTAACTTGCTTGAATTGTCCAGCATTATCAGTTATGATTTCTGAAATGCAGCCCCAGTGACAAATCGCATCCTCAAACAACCATTGTCCAATTGTCTTGTGATTTTCTTCATGCAAGGGGCACTTCTCCATCTAAGATGACAAGGCACATCGACCATGTACAATGTATTTACACCTATTTGATGGTGGAGTCATGTGCATAGTGTCAATGTAGATGGTTTGAAAAATAGATGGAGTGTATGTAACAGTTGGTACTTGGTTAACAACTGTTTTTTGGTGTATCTGACAGTCGTGACATGTACCAATATACCAATGAACATCACCATCAATTCCTGGCCACCAGAATCTTTCTTGAATTGATGCTTTAGTAACATAAGTTCCCCTGTGCCCTAAAGCATCATGTGCTGACTTGAGCATAAACAGTTGTCAATCAATGTTGACTACTAATTTATATTGCTTGTCATTATTATGCTTATACAGTCTTCCTTTAGTATCAAAGAAGAACTGTCTAGCAAATCTTTTAAACTTATCTAAGTCCTAGCCCTGTAGATTCTTGGGTTCTAAATTGAGATCTTATAACCAATTTTTGACAATTAGTAGCAGATTGTTCTATTCTTCCTCTTCACTGCCTTTGCGGTGTTCTAAATAGCTTTGCATATCTTCTGCTCCTTGTTCATCATCACCTGTGACAGGTAACAAGGGCATAGACAATGCTAGAACAGCTACTGGGTTCATTTTTGTTGACCATGTTTGGTCTATTATTGCTATTCTAAGGTCTTGTTTCTGAGCCCTTACTTGTTGAAGTTCTTTATCAAAATCAGCTACCTCAGTAGCAACCTATTGTAGGTAGCCACCCTTTGGTATCAATTTGATCAGCAAACTCCTCAAGTTTTAAAGGCTCCCAATCTTCCCACCCAAGTACATTATTGTCCTTGTCTGGATATTCAAAGTACATTGACTTTGGTTCATCCATTAACTCTGGATCTACTGGTGGGTACTCCTCATCTCCTGGCTGTTTAGCTCTTTTAGACAGCCCATCTATACTAAAGGTCTTGCCTGGCACATGTCACAAAGTGAAATGATAGAGTAACACATCTTCTATCCATCTCATAATTGTAGCATTGGGCCCTACTCCTAGATTGCTTAGCATTCCTTTTAAGTATTTGGCATCTGTTTCAACTACTAGTTTTTTACAACCCACCAACCAATATTTATTGGCTTGTAGCGCTCTCATTAGAATAAAAAGAGCTCTCTTTTTGGTTGAGAAAACCTAGCTTCCCTTTCATTCAAAGTGATGGATCCTAGCTTGGCACATGTGCGCTGCTTGGGATTGTCTGGAGCTTCTTGGAAAATTCCAAAGCCCACTGCCATCCAAGAAGTGTCAACTGGCAGTAGTACTACTGGACTACCAGACTCATAGTCAATCAGTTTCAAAGGAGCGCTTTCAGCTAATAACTTCTTCAATTCTGCCATTGCTTCCTTTTGCTTTTTCTCCCATACAAAAGGTACCTTAGCTTGGATTAACCTATTGATGGGTGCAGCAACTCTAGCATAGTCTTTGATGAACATTCTAAAAGTGCCACAAGTTCCTAAGAATGAGTGTACTTCTGATTGATCCCAGCAGTTGCCCCACCCCATAACAATAGCAAACTGTTTGGTTTCTGGCTTCTGCCCTTCATAAGAGCACCTATGCCCCACTACTATAATCTCATCTGCACATACTACAGACTTTTTTCCAGAGAAGGTTCCTCCAGCATATTTGATTTTTTTTGTAACACTATTCACATTGTGTAAGTGCTCCCATACAAATCTTCTAATGCCTAGGTTTTCTGGAATCACTTCTTGACCCCCTTTTGGTAGTTCATACCTGTGAGATGGTCCTCTTACATCATCTATATATGGCCAGGTGACATGTGGTATCTCATCTTTCAAAATGAAAGTAATATCATCATGAAAGATTGGTACTGAGTTTGTCCAGCCCATTGGGAGTGTGACCAATCTTAGAGCCCCAAAAGGCATCTGAAAGGTTGTATAATTCCTTGAGCATATATCTAGCACTCTCTCATCATATCCCACATACAAGTCAAAGATTCCACCACAAGCTCTTCCTGCAAAGTGTCCAGCCAATTCCTCAGTTGCTGGTGGCAAACCTGAGTGGGCAATTGTTACTTTGTTCAAAGGTTCTAAGCTGTGGACAATCCTCAGACTTTCTCCATCTTTCTTTAATACCGTAAACCACTGAGATTGGTAAGAAGAATTGGAGGGTTTATAGACTCCTGCTTCAATCTTCTGCTTTATCATTTTGCAGATTTTGTCATGTAGTCCTGGAGCAATGGGAATGTTCTTCAATACCCAGGAGGTATGAGGTATTACAGGCATAATTTTTGCTTTCTTAGTACAATGTCTGGATTCTCTAGAATAGCAACAGTTCCTTTGCTAGAGGCACGTGTTTCTCTTTTCTTTGGAATAACAACTGTTTTTGCCCTTGGTGTAGTAACCTTAGGCATGCCAGGCCAAGACTCAGGCAGTGCAAAACTAATGTTTCTTTTGTTTGGACTCCAAGTGGGGGTCCAATAAAGTGTTTTGTTTTGTGGCTTCAGATGATGCAAAATGTGGAGTTTTGTTATTGATAAAAGTAGCCCAACTGTAATTGGATGAAACTTTTATATAATTTCTAAAAAAACTCTCATTCTACTAAAGTTATAGTGGGCTTAAGTACATGCATGCACACTTTTGTAAAACAATGAGAATATAATTTTATTGATTTAATCTAATGCAAACTCAGGGTTCACACTTTGAGAAGGCTCAAATCAAATTAAATTGTAAGCCTATGAAGTCAATACTACTGCTTTGGCCTAAGACGTCTGCTCCCTGGGGACTCCGAACCATGGCATGACAATTGCTTGCCTTGGCTCTCCCAAAACACCCCCCTTCTATACTCCTTGCTCAGCACACAGACCTATGTATTGTATGCGTGATTCCCTTCATTTTCTTTTCACTTTTTACAGGTGTCGGATGCGCCTGGCTGAATGTCTCAGTGACCTCTGCATGAGTAAATCATTCCATTCCAGCCCCTCTTTGTTTGTTCTTCCTAGCTCTCTTCCTTTACGGTGTTCTCTGGGGCCTGCTTCTTCTGCTAAGGGTTGGTTGGTGCAGGGGGCTGAACCAGGAGGGAGGTGTTTGAGATGGATTTTGGTTCAAAGTGGAGCAGATGTGGGGTCAGCAAAGGTTTGATTGATGCTCTCATCCGTGATCAATGGTTGTGGATCAAGATCTATAATCAACGATCTCGGATCATCGATCACTCATCAATCATCAATGATCTCGCATCTGTCCTGCCCACATCGTCATTGGTTAATACCGATTTAGATGTCCCCTTTTTGTATTTACTTCCCACGACCTGCCGGCCTTCATTGGGCGTCATTGGGCTGTGATTTTCTACGACTGAGGTATGTCCAGCCTACGTGTTCTGGCTTTTTTATACTTAGTACATGTTTGCTTACATTTTTCAGTATTTTATGCATGTACTTTTTAGACATAATAGATTTATATGTTTCTCAGTTTGGTCGCGAGCGAGACTCGCGCCGTATCAACAGTAAAAATAATTCAATTGATTTCAAGATTTTATTTGAAAATTTTTGTCAAAGCCATAGATAAAATTGTGCTTATTTTTAAGTCTTTTAAAATCTTACATTCTATAAACCCTCCAAACGTTGCATGTAAATAACCCCACAAAATCGGAAATAAAACTTTGATTGAAAAAGTTCAATAATTCTATTGACCCCAGTAGACTAAACTGTTGAATTTTGCATCAATGTTGAACACACAATTCTGCGGCAAATGAATGACACAGAAGACTGGCTCAACTTTTATGTCAACATGTAAACTAGGTTTGTAGACCGTGACATGCTCTTTCGGTACTTAGGTGTTGGTATTGGACATCTGGATCCAATTTCCACCAACGGAAACAGGTCCAGCAGTGACAACAATGAAGATGATATCATTGGCGATGAAATCCCTATTACGGATGGTCAGACTTCAAGTTTGTGGCAGCAGGACATTAATAGTGATGATGACAATAGCGACAAGCAAGATGACAATGACGAGAATGATGAGGACATGTATAGACACCAAGACGAGGCTCAAGACGATGAAGCAGAAGAAGATGGACGAAGATGTGGGATGACTCGGAGCCTTATGAAGTTACTTTGAAATCCAATGAAATATATATTATTTTCATCGCACGATATTGCCTTGTCCTTTAGGCAAGTATTGTATGCGCGATGCCATGGCACATGAGCAGCAATATGTATATCCAATGGTACATTGATACATTATAATGGATTGATTTTGACTCATTATATGACATTACAAGTGCCTACAATCCGTGACCTGACATGGCAACATATGCATATGGCCAATTGCTGCATCGTTGAATCGTGGTTGTGCAGATTTACTGATGACTCGGAGCCTCGGCCACAAGTATCATCAATGAAGCTGAAGGCTTACCTATTATTCGGGGTCAAATCTTTCCGAAGCGACAATGGTCCGGGTCTGTTGCATTGACTGCCGGATTAGTCGATTTCCTAAGGCTGGTAACTTTGCCCCGTGTTTCCGAAGATCCACGGTCAGAAAGGTATGCTTTATGGAAGGTCTTGTCTGGAAATAGCAAGTCCTCGTAAATTATGTTTTCATCTTGGCGAATAACGTTGAAAGTCTGAGAACAAGCCCGAGCACACCAGATGTCGTATGCCGTGTATTTGTATGGCTTAGGCTCGTGCCCCGGCATCTGAGCAGGGTTTCGTCGAGTACTGCATCGAGAGTTGCGCCGTTCTGGAGGGACTATTGAAATACCAGCGTTGGGAGACCCCAGAGCCATAACCATCCTGATGAGAGGAACAGGGTCCTGCTCGTCCGGAGGGTTGAAGACGCCGAGTTCAAACGGGTCCATTTTCTCGTCAAAAAGGTATCTTATGACCTTTGCGGTGAACCGGGAGGAGTTCTTAACCTGGCAGAGAATGACGGACACATTGTCTGGGCCAACGCGTTTTCGAGCATCGACGACAAATGGGATAATCACATCCACTCCCTTTTGATTTGTACGGCACATGATTGCAGCACCGCGCGCAATGACCATGTGGAGGAAGTTGCGATTCATGGAAGAGGCGTCCTCAATCCTGATGAAGTGGTTAAAATGAACTTCTGCATGCTGAAAGCAGTCTTTGAGCGAGATGTTATCCTTGTCGTTACGCACGTGCCGCGGATTTCCGTCAAGAACAGTATGGAAGCGAGGCTTGTCCGTATAGGCACCTTCATTGTCTTGGTCTTCATCGTCTTCGCTCTCTTCTAACTCGAGTCCTTGTGTGTCCGACCGCAACAACGCCTTCAGCAAGTCGGTTAACTTGATATTTCTGCTACCCTTGGCCTTCACTACTGCGTCGCGCGCCAGTATGAACAGTAGTAGGGCTACTGTCTCGCCGCGATCGCCCTGGTCAAGACTGGGACCTGACAGTATTTTTTTAAGAAGGCGGGCTTGATTTATAGCTCTAATGCTGATGACGTGCAAAGCGCCCTCTGCCAGAATAGGTTCCGAGGGCGAGACGGTGATGGCAGTTTCGTTATTATCTTCCATTGTAATACAAATTCGCATGTGACTTTCTACTTGCTCGAATTCTTCTTTTCGTGATGCTAACGTGGTGGGATTAAAGCATAAGGAGAGACGGGTGGCCAAGAGTGCTTCAAAAGATCAATATTCTCTTGAAACATAAAACGGACAGGAGGACCCACATAACTTGGCTGAATGGTTCAATTTGCTGCCGCCAATCAGTCGGCCACCCAAGAGCTTAATGGCGGCAAATTCCACAATTTTTTCGCGTTCCACATCTGTGCCTTTATTAAAGCGTGTTCCAAACCTATACATGTCAAAAAGGTCAAAAAGGGGATGACCCGGAGACGTACAGTGGTCGACCCAACTGGCACATCCAACGATCAGTGACCATGTCACTAAGCAAGTATCTGTCCTTTTCCACTAGACCAATTGCTAGGTGGTCGAAACCGACCTCTGTGAAAGGAGGGAAGAGACTGAGACCGTGCTTTTGAATGCGCGTAGATTTATCGAGGTATGTAGGCGGGGCATAATCTTGCACCTGGCAAGCCGTGGAGAGAAACAGCGACACTAGTCTTCGATCATCTCTGATGTAATTCAACACTCTTCCCAGGCAATGGAAGTTAGATTCTTCCGTATCGAATAATGGGGTGAATAGACCATGGACTTCATCGAATGCGAGCACAACAGCTCCATATCCATTGTCTGCCGCGTAGGATGTCAAGCTTTTACAGTCCTTCAGAAGTGAACGTTCCTGAGTCATGCGGTGAGTGAACCGCGATGTATACAACAGGCGGAGTACTTGCAAAATCATCGTCGCCTTGGCTTTGACTTTCAACCATGCTCAAGATTGTACCATAGAAGTCGGTTCTAAACTGGCCTTGTCGATGATAAGACGCACCAACAGACATAAGAAACCTAAATTTGGCTGCTAGCGGCTTGGACAGGGGAAAGTCAGGGATCTTGCACAATTTATCATCTGTAGTTTTGATAGTTTCGAGGTATTCTTTCGTGTATCTGAAGACTGCTGACAAGAGCAAACAACATCTCCGCACGACATTATCTTTGGTGTCTGTCGTAGTCAGGTAACTGAGGATTTCCATGTCCTGCGGGGGGAAACCTAAAACCCGAGAACTGTGGTGAACACTAAGATCAAGAAAAGATCGACTGCCTCGCCTTCCGTTCTAGGAGGTCGAAGATTGAAAGGTATCACAATCATGTCTTCGGCCAGCTCGTGAATCATGCGAGATTTTCCAGTTCCTGACGACTGAATGATGGGGATAACTTGGGCATAGTAGTCTTCGTTGGACGAGGACCCTGCGTGGAACAAAATAGTCTCTTTCAAGGCATTGGATGCTTGCCCAACGAACGAGTACGTCCAAGAAAGCTCCGTTGCTTTGCAGTACAAGTAGATCTCAGACGACATTCGCTACCTTATTTAAGATACATACCTTGGGCCCCGTTTACACTTCTGGTAACATGGTTAGAGTCGGAATGCTGCAAGTAATCCAAACCTAGGAAAGTCTAAGGCTAAAAGATCAATACTAACAGAATGGACGTACCATGTTCCCGTAGATCTTTCCATGTCTTGCTTGCGATACACCGATTGACTAGGCCTTGTAACTCGGGTTTGCTGAAATATTTCTCAGTGTCCAGATCATTCCGGACATGCTGTAGGGATGATTCCGCCATTGTAACTGTTGACCAAAGCCTGATAAGCACATCACGGATAGCTAGATTTTTCAGGTTGGGAGAAAGGAGATCCATCATCTCGTCACTCTTTTGGTGTATGACATCGGAAATCTGCCGTTTCTGCTTCTTTTGGAGTGGAGGCGCATTATACTCGGGCGGTGAAGAGCGTTTCATAGAAGTAGGAGTATTGATTTGGGACATGGATGTCAGGAGAGAGACTCTTGTTAACATGAGACACGTGTCTTGCGGGTAAGAACTGGTATAAGCCCTATTTTTAAAATGATTCATTCGCTCATGTTATGTTTAAGACATGTGCATGATTCAGTGAACGCCAATGATTGACAGCAACTTCTTCACAACCATGTGACCTTCGGAGGATGCCGACGCTGGATTCAACAACGCTGTCAGGTGACATCATTGGCATCGCGCGTCAGTATGATGTATTACAGAATGAGAGTTCTGTTTTCATGACGCGTCAACGTGTCAGCTTCTTGAAAGGTTCTCTCACTGCCTAAATGGACCCTCCCACTTATTAGAAATGTGGCAAGTGTCGACATATACATATGCTATTGGTGGACACGTCAAATTTCAATCTAATGCCTGATAACTGGTTCTCAAGAATGTGTTCCTCACGCTCGAAATAACAGCAGCATGCACATTTTGGTAGTGCTCCATTTTGACAAGTTAGTTCATTGAGAAACTGAGTATAATGTGAGAAGGACAAAGATGAAAGGTATGCAAAAACTTTTGAGGATGATTAAAGAACAAACTTGATTTATATCTACATGATGATTACATAAAAAAGCCTGGATAATAGGTAACAAGAAACAGAGATGCAGATACTTCATGTTTAAACATAACAGTCAGCCACTTTGCTACAGAGTTTGGTGTATCAAAAAAAGATGAATCAGGAAATTACAAAGAGTCAAAGTATCTTGAATAGTCATCCATATAAATTTCCACATCTGTAGGTGGGCATTCTTGATCATCAAGGATTTTTAAAATGTGACATGGTAATTTAATCAGAGGAAACATTGTGTAAGAGGATATCAATCTAAGTGGTAATATACACACATATAGGCAGAGGTAATGCACAGATATGTAGTGGTAATTCACAGACTGTATTACAAGATAACCTAAAATTAGAGGTACAATAATAAGTTATCAACAAGAAATCTAGGATGCAAGAATGTGTGTCTAAAAGCAAAAATAATATGCACTTGTTTTCGCAAAGCAGCTGATGTAACAATCAATACTTGAAAGAGAAAAATCAGCACAGCGCAAGGAGTGTGAGCCGTGAAGGGGCGAGTATTGAAAGAATACCAAAAATACACACCGATTTTTTCCCCAAAGCAACAAGTAAAATGAATAAGCAAAACAGAGAGTGCTAAAAGGATGTGGGCAGTTCTGGACACACACTGAACAACATGCAGCACGGAGCAACAACGGCAAATAAACACTGCTTTTTGAACAAAGCCGTAATAATCTTGAAGCAGTTGCAACAGAGTACTATATGCTGATTTCAGCAAGATGTGACGAGAACGATGTTGAAAAATGTGCATGCACGTTCTAATACGTAGTTCTCGAAGATTTTGAGCAGCACACACAGAGTTAGCTGGCTCTTACTTACGTAAGAGAGTCAATCTAAAAAGTTCCCTCGGTGATTCGTTCGTCCATTCTGCATTCATGCCGATCCACGGTCTTTCTGCCTCGACAGTGCCTCTCAAGCCCGCCCACTTCGACATCGAGCGCGCAATTCGCCCCAACATACTCGCTCTCCACCCTTACCGCTGCGCCCGCGACGACTACCAAGACGGCATTCTTCTCGATGCCAACGAGAACGCACTCGGGCACTCCATTGTCCCAGAAACACAGTCTCAAGCGGAGAATGATACACTTTCCCTTCCACTGCACCGCTACCCTGATCCTTCTCACCCAGGCATAAAGGAACGTATAGCAGCGCTTCGCGGCCTTCCAGGGCCTCAGAACGTGTTCTTGGGCGTGGGATCAGACGAAGTCATTGATCTACTGCAACGTGTCTGTGTCACTCCGGGGAAGGAAAAGATACTGATCACGCCTCCTACGTACGGGATGTACGCCGTGTCTGCACAAGTCAACGACATTGGCGTTGTCAAGGTACCCCTAGAACTCAGCGCAGAGCACGGAGAGGGAGGGGATAAAGGTAGATTCAGCCTGAGAGTTGATGAAGTACGATTTATATATTGCATTGTGGTGCAAATCACTAACTTTGTACAGGTCAAGAAAGCCATTGACGCAGACCCGTCGATCCGCTTAATTCATCTTTGTTCACCAGGAAATCCTACAGGAACACTCATTTCTCTATCCGCCATCCGTACCCTTCTAGAATACCCAAGGTTTACCGGTATCGTAGTCATAGACGAAGCCTATATAGACTTTGCAGGCGCCACAGAACACAGCGCCGTCTCACTCATCTCCGAATTCGCAAACCTCGTCGTAATGCAAACACTCTCCAAAGGCTTTGGCCTCGCTGCTATCCGGTACGTCTTTTCTACATTACCCACAATAAATAATACTGAAGCTCACATAGACTCGGCATCGCCCTCGCACAACCACCCCTCATTCAAGTCCTTACAAACACCAAAGCACCCTACAATATCTCTACACCTACCGCCTCACTCGCACTCACCGCGCTCTCACCAGCTTCCATCGCTCTTACACAACACAAAATAAAAACCCTTCTCACCGCTCGTACCGGTCTTCTCACTTCCCTCGCAGGCCTAGTAGATCTCGGCGTCGGGCACGCGATCGGCGGTAACGACGCGAACTTTGTCATCGTGCCAATACTGAGCCGTTCAGGTGACGCAAGGCCGGATAACAAACGTGCGTTGGCGGTTTATAAGACGTTGGCCGAGGAGAATGGTGTCGTAGTTCGGTATCGTGGAGGTGAAATGGGATGCGAAGGAGCAATAAGAATCACTGTTGGGAGTGATGAGGACAACGTCTTCTTGTTACAGAATTTAAAGGAAGTATTGACTATCTTGTGAGAAGTGAACAACAGATTACCAAGTGAATAAATGTAACAGATGCCCATGCTTGGGTCATTGTAGTTTTGAACGAATATGCCCCCCTAGTCATCATTTCATTCTGTGATCAATCTAGAAGGTAGCTCGAGTCGTCCATTGCTCCAAAATACACTAAATACGTACATGTACAGGACTCAGTCCTCTACAGATCGCAACAAAACGTCAAGTGCTCCCACTCATCAAAAGCTAATCTAAATCCTCAAAAGCCAGTGCACGCCTAAAATTACATCGTGAGCGTCGAAATACACATCCATTTTCTTCACTCACCTGAACATCGCGATTGGTCTGACAGGCGTTGGCTGGGAAGCGAGCTTCCGTGCCTTGTTCATTTCGGACTCGCGTTTCTCCGTCATCTTCACCACCAACGGTTTCTTCTGAGCATCCATCGGTTCCCGCGCTACGTTCGCATCATTCGCATAGTTTTTCCTCTTCTCATTATCCTTGTTTCCACTCCGTCTTTCCACCTCATCCCGTTGAAACCTCGGCACAGCGCGAGGGGCAGCCGAGGAACTACCACGCGCCTCGTTCTTCGCATGATGCCTACGAGTAAACCTTTTCCTTTCAGGAGTGGCGGTGTCCGATTTTGGGTTGCCAAGCTGATGATTCTCGTGGCGCGCAACCATACGGGCGGATTTGGAGGAGGAAGGAGGAACCTTGCGTGCGGCGACCAAGACGGGTGTCACAGCGGGAGCCATGGAAGCAACGGTGCTAGCCACATGCACATCGTCGCGCTGCACGACGGATACTGCAGAGTGATGGACACGGCGCATGTGCTCCTTTTCGAACGGGATAAGGCGCATAGTCTTGACGTGGACACTTCTGAATCACACACATAACATACATACATAAGTCAACCATAACCCGAGAAAAGCAAGGCAGAAACATACCGGGAACCGACCGGGGCAGCCCAAACCTCAGGAACAGTCCCAAAAACAAGAGAAATCAAAAGCAGAGCGTACGCGACAGAGATCATCTTTATACTTGTCGTTTGAATTGAACAGATAGCACAGCTAATCGAATTGAACAATGAATGAGAGACTTGACAAGAGACTCTGGGGCAACCGGTGCCGGAGAGATTTGGAAGGGGCGAGAAAGGGGGAGCGCAGCTGGGGAAGCACAGTGCAGGGGGCATGGACTTTATACATCGCAGATGAGCGGGGTTGATAGGAGAACGATCAATGATGGATGTACACAAGCGATACACAGCCCCACAAGTCCATCATTGGTCGGTAGGTTAGACTGATTGATGAGATTTTCAAGTTTCAGCAGAAATTGAGAATGTCATATCGGACCTGTCGGGATTTTGTGCAGGATGGTTGACTCAGATGCTAGATCCACATCTTCTCAAGACTAAGCCAATTTATTACACGAGAAAAATAAAAGATGCGTTTCTACGCAAGCTTCGCCGAAACCATGATACGACCAAAATCCTCTAGACTGACAGACTTGTCTGACATGGTAGAAAATGCGTCAAGCATCTCGATCATCTATAGAGAGGGAAAGCAAGGCAGACGAGATATGGTATTGGATATACATACTTCGTCAGCCTTAATCTTTTCACCAAGAAGTGTTGCGACGCGCTGAATGTCTTTGATCATAATTCGTTGTTTCGCCACATCCTCCGGAGGCACATCAGGGAAGAAGAGAGAGAAAGCTTCTAATGTTGCCTCCTGCTGACGCTTGGTAATTTTACGAGGGGCAGACGGGCCTGGCGACACAGAGGGTGAGCTATTTTTTGCAGCACGACCGCGAGTACGTCGACGAGAAGTAGAGATGGCAGATTCTTCGAGGTACTCTTCGTCATCGTCATCGTCATCAGATTCCTCATCATCCTCGAGATATTGATCGTCACTGAGAACGTCATTACCGGCTTCATTGCCGTTGTCACTGCCGGCCTGCTCAAGTAGCACAGCACAGACAGCGCGCCAATCATCACGACTGACCCAGCCATTTCTATTAACTTGAGCTTCACTGGACGACGACGCCGTCCAGCCCGACGCGGCGTTGCGAAACACAGCCAAGACCTGCTCGTCATCCGGAGGTAGATCTAATATCTGCAAAGCGCGGGAGACATCTTCGAGTAATATCTGCGTGGCCTCAAAGCCTCCTTCAGAGTCGGAAGCTACATGATCAAAGGCGCGGTCGATGTCGTGCTGTACGGCGACGGGCAGGGCGTCAA
Source organism: Termitomyces sp. T73sscA (assembly GCA_017657235.1). Taxonomy (NCBI): domain Eukaryota; kingdom Fungi; phylum Basidiomycota; class Agaricomycetes; order Agaricales; family Lyophyllaceae; genus Termitomyces; species Termitomyces sp. T73sscA. Next base: position 16,869 of record JAGGAP010000494.1, read on the forward strand.
AGACATTGGTGGCCATGTCACGGTCACACGGTCACACCGTGTCGTGTTTCTCCGTCATGGTCGCTCGGGCGCTGCTCTTGCGCCAGCTGCGCCACGCGAACCGACTGTCAATAAGCCTTCCAGCACGCTGCTATGCTCAAAAGGTGACATCTGCGCCACAGCCCCCTCAACCAAAAAAAGTCGATCCGTCGCCACAGCCACCGCAGTCCCAGAGCTGGCTCACGCGCAAAGTAAAGAGCTCTCCCCGAGTAAGGAAACTGTTCTTTCAGATCACCAATCTGCTTGGCTATGGAAGTCCTAAGCAAGTCGCTGGTCGTCGTGCATTTTTCCTCTACGAGCGCGTCGTCGCCGTCACACCCGACGCAGACACTCACTTTTGGCAACAAGGTGCGATCCTTTCCGATTCTCTCCATCTCTTTCCTGACCTCTTCCAGACTGCCGTCTCCCGCCAACTTTTCAGTCCTGGTTCACTGTCACAAATCTCCACGTATGGATGCTCACCGTCCGTCTTCGTTCGTTACCAGAGGGCAGGCACTACACCCAAGCCCTAATTGACCACTTCTTCCTCGACATTGAAGATCGTATCCGCGATGTTCTTCAACCAAAACTGAATCCCCCAAAGCCCTACACATTCAACTCCCCCTTTTACATCAACCCAAATGCTCCCCAGCCCACCGACAAAGCCCACTTGAAACCTCTTACACGGGCTCCAGACCGACTTGTCACGCGCCAAATGAAGATATTCAAAGAACAGTGGGCGGGGATGGGGCTTTCCTTTGACCTCGGACTCGTAAAAGGCGATATGGAGATGGCCGCTGCTATCTGGCGTAACCTTCTCGGTGCACGTGGTGCCCAAGGCATTGCATTCCCCAACTCTCCCTCGGACAAGAAAACCTTTCGTCGCTCTGTAAATCTCGTCGGCGGCGAAGTCGTCAACGTTGCCAAGATCGACCTGGCGAAAGAGGAAGCCCGTGATGACGGCTCAGGCGTACATGATTTCGCACCAGAGGAAGCAGATCTCTATCTCGAATATCCCCAGCTCATGCTCGACATTGTTGGCTATGTACGCCGTGAGCTTGTCCGCTTAGAAAAGCTCAGTGATGAGCAGATTATGAACGGCCCTCTTGAACATATCAAGTTTGGGAGAGTGCGATCGTGATATTGGTACAACAATTTAGATGTATCGCTTATTGTACAGTAACTAACTTGGTAATCGACGATACTAATGAGGCTATCGATAATCCCCTCTTTGACCAACAAACGGATGGCCAGAATCCAATTCTACGTTGTCTTGATCTTCATATGCACCGATTTTGCCCTCGTAAGTTGATCGTAACCTAGGGCGACATCTCATAAATACCTTTTACCCCAAGCAAATTCAACTTACCGAATTTACTCAGACTGACACCCCTCCCACTATCCTTCACACCCGTCCATGCCAACGCCGGGTCCAAATAATCGCACCTATTCAGAAACACCGTACCCGTCTGGAGCCCATCAGCCAATCTTAGAAACGCTTCCTCGGACGCGAGGTTCTTCTCTGCATTGGTCCAAATGCTCGCGGTGAGACCATACTGCGAGTCGTTCATGAGTTTGAGAGCTTCTTCATCGGAAGATACCTGGGGCACTGTCAAAATGAATTGGTATAAGTGTATTATACAAAGCTCACTTTCATGATGCCGACGATGGGTCCAAAGCTCTCCTCCTATCCGCTGCATGATTAACAAATTGGTATAATTAGAAAGCTCTCGCAAACCTTCATGACGTCCATTGCTACGGAAAACTGGATTAGGTGCTAACTCACTAAATAAATAGGAAACGTACAATGATCCACGTCAACAAGAACCTGCGGCGCAACATAGGCTGTTCCCCTACACCCCTCATGAATACGCGCACCGGGACACGACCACCGACTACTCACGTCCTCGCAATAGGGAAAAGTTCCTCTGAAACTAACTTCTTAGCTCCCGCCGCAACTACCACCATGGATCAGCACAAAAATGACGTGACCACGAAAGCCCATACCCGCATCCTCAACCTGCTTCCGTATTCTTTCCGCGCTAACCAAGCTGACAACAGGACCGAGGTTTGTCGAAGGATCTGTAGGATCACCGAGTTTGTACGTCTGATCCATTGTTCAACCTCACAACAAAAGGTCAGATTATTACGGAGCTCACCTTGGTGATCTCTACGAAACGCTTCACGAATCCGTCATACAGAGATTCGTGGACGTATATGCGCTGTCGTTACAAATCAATCCTCAGCGCTCAGCTGTCACCAAGAAAAACCAATTGTACTTCGATTGCACAGCAGCTCTGTCCCGAATTGAAGAACGCACCTCCCAACTCACGGATAAGTCCAAAAGCCACTCAAGGCATACCAATGAATTTACATACCATCCACGAGCTCACCAACCGTATAATCCAGCACCGCATCTTCTCTGACATACGCAGGGTCCTTTCCACCTAACTATCATCCACATCTCGATAATTTACACTCACCTACACCCAGAACAAGCTCGCTTACCTCAAGTCCCACTCCCTTGAACCCCGTGCCTTCCGCAGCTGCCTTCCCCACTTCTCGTCCACCCTTCACGCTTCCCGTGAAACTGACAAACTCCACCCCAGGACTCCGCACTACGTAGTCCGCAAGCTCTAACGATAGATGTATAACCTGCACCACATCTTTCGGTAACCCTGCCTTGATTAGTGCATTTACCAATCGCTCAGCCGTGACGGGAGTTTGCGGTGACGGTTTAAGGAGGACGGTGTTGCCTGCGATGATAGCGGGGAGGACTGAGTTGATCGATGTTAGATATGGGAAGCTGGGTAGATGGAAATGGAAATGAAGGGATGCCATCTAGATAGGAAAGGGAAACGTACTTCCACGGTGCGATGACGAACACGACTCCAAGTGGAACGCGTTTGATGAACCTCCTGAATCCAGGTTTATCTGTATCGGTAAGTTGTACATCCGCAAGCTGACTCTCCGCAATGGAAAGCATATACTCTGCGCGCTCAACGAAGCCACGAACTTCACCTGCGCCCTGTGATACGGGTCTGGAAGCAAGCGATAAGCAATGCAGGAGAAGGGCATAATAGTACACACCTGCCCATCTGGAGCGTGAGATCCAACGGAATCTCATCTTTCATCGCTTTGAACTCTTCCTACGAAATCCATTGGCACAAGAAAGACAGAATCAAGACCGGCACACGTACGATGAACTTGCGCCCAACAGCGATCCTCTCAGCGAGCGGTACCTGTGCCCATTTCTTCTGTGCCTCGACGGCGTCACTGATGATCCCATCGAGCTCATCGTGGGTGGGGTACCTTCGCTGAACGTACGGCTGCTGGCTATGAGGCGTGATCGTCGTTTGTATCTCTGCTGCCATGGTGGTTTCGGAGTTGAGTAATGTGTTCTAATCACCGGTTCATCTAACAGTCTCTACTGAAAGCTCCTGAGATATTTCAACAAGTTCATGGACTTGAGGCTCAAAGTAATGAATCATGATTAAATACGTCGAACTTACAAACGCCTGTGTAATCTTAACATTTACAGCCAGACAGAAACAATCTAAGATTTGTACTACCGTGTATAAAAATCATTTGAAGGAGAAGCGGTGTGAAGTCTGATCTTAATGGTGTCTGGACGTGTAAATGTACCAAGGTTACCAAGATGATGATGCCTCTGCGAAGAAGGCGTGGAATCTCGCGACAGAGTTGGAGCAGGGAAAACCAAGCATACGAACGAAATAACCACAAAGCACCCCGACTTGGCCTGGTTGCGCGAGGCAACACACACGCCCAACAGCTACTGCAAATTTCTTTCGAAGAAACGTTCGCGAACCTACATGGGAAACCTTGGCTTATGATGTGTATGAACCGGCAACTAGAGACGGTCAGCGAGGCATCGTTTGTTTCACAGACACCGACGCGTACTTGGCTGAACGCCATGAGCCCAGAGATGCCAGGCTCGCCGTGGTTCAGACGCGTGAAGGCGTCCTGCCATTTCGCCGCCACCTGCGCGCGAAGCGCATCGGTCGCCATTCAGGAGGGAACAATGTGCACTGCCACCGTCGCATCCTCTTCTCGTCATCATGGCAGAGACTCAGACTGGTCCCCACTCGATTCGAATAACTGACAACGGAAAAACAAAAAACTGGGTCTCGTTTGCACTCGATTTTCTCGAGGCTCGTCCATCTCCTCTTGCATTCAATAATAATTAATTTTGGACTAGACAAACGAAGACAGACCAATAGTCTTCCATACGCTCCCTGCAACCCCCAGAGCGCCTACGAAGCCTGACAGCGCCTCGCACAGAATGTCCAAGGCCACAACCGCCGTCCCGCGGCTTCTCAGCGTGGTTGAAATCGTGAAACGCGAGTATATCAAGTCCCTCGAGGCAAAACGTTCTCCGCGGCTCGCAGGACTGCACCAATACAACGAAATTGGCTGCCTTGAGAATCTCGAGACCGCGGCTGTGAAAGAGGACAGA
>JAGGAP010000495.1:0-21351 GCA_017657235.1 Termitomyces sp. T73sscA
ACCCCTTCCCCTTCAAATCCAACACTGTCTCCACCGGGTTCCCCTCCAGCCTTGGCTCTGGCTCCGGCTCAGGCCACACTACCTGCACTGCCGAAGCAAATCAGCGGTGAAGAAGTCAATCTAGGAACACTTACTGGTGTTACGAGGGATCTGCCACTAAACCTTGTGAGTCACACTAGATGACCTGCGACAACACACCCTAGCTTGTTTTCAAGGACAGGAAGGCCTTCAACGCGTACCCATAAAAAGCGTCAAACAACTGGCAGGAGATGACTTGCACTGGCATCTGGCTTTTGCAACACTTCTGCGTACGACTTGAAATGTCAGGTATATATGCTCCAAAGGCTTTCTTGCTGCAGGATGGGGAGCGAGATCCTTCTTGTGAACAGTGATTGATGCTAGAATGTACGAAGGAGAACCTCGGGGCGTCGCTGAATGGTCAATTTTAGAAATCTGTCGGCTATGCTCTTTGACGGGTGCTAACAAGCATGTCACGATGATAGCAAAGGGTAGAAGAGTAGAAATTTCTGGCCATGTATTGGAATTACCATGTACTTACGCAACTCATGCTGCAGAAGTAACCAGCTACTCTCGACGCTCGATAACGTGACCAAAGCTGATTTGGTCAGCAGGGTTGGGTCTAGTTCGATCACGGGAACGGAAATGGAGCGCTGAGAGATTAGCTACCAGGCGCTCGGCTTTCTTGGACGAGCAAGGAAGCAGGGAACGCGAAGGAGAATTGTCCGAGTGGGAGCAAAAGAATGAAGTCGTTTTTGGCGAGCGAGAATTAAGATTGCTCTGACGCTCTGCGGGCTCGATGTCCAGGCGGTCGAGAAGTAAAGAGTAAAAATTTGATTGACGCTAAATAGGTGCTTCATGTTTTTGAGGTTTCAAAGTTGGAAACGTGACGACGAACTGTTTTCAGTGACACGTCACTACTGTCAAAGACAGCCTCATGTTCTGCACTCATTTGGGAACCTTCGTCTGCCACGAAGCACACATTCAATGTACACTAAATCTCCATGCGCTGACGATCGCCCCTAATATATCTCGGGTTCTTCCGTTTGCAAATGACATACGTCAAATTGAAAAATGGAATCAGAAACTCTCGACACATCTGGGAAATCAACTTGTCAAACATTGACAAGTCATGACAGGTGTACTCGTGGCAACCGTTCTCTATCGTTATCGTCCATCTTGCTCGAGTTTATTGCTATATTGCTCATTGATTATGTCTCCTACCCAGAACGACCAGCCTTCAAAGAAGCAACGGCTCGCTCAAGGTTTTCGCTCAGTGTTCCCCAAAGGTTGTACTTCATCAGTTCCTGCCGTCAGTACATCCGGGGTATCTCTCCCTGTTGCTCCATCGGAAAATCTTGGCCCGTCTCGCATGAACGCATTGGAAAATGCCCCGTCGAACCAGTTTTTATCTATCCCGGACTCTGCAGGTACTGGTAAGTACGTCCTCATCGTAGCCGCTTAGGTGTCTAATCAATGTACAATTCAGTTTTACCTCCGTCAGCTGCTCCGTTAAATATTGGGGAAAGTGCTTTATCTGGTAAGTATTTGTTCATTCATCCCTCACATAATTGTAAGGTTCACACTCCGAAGATACTATGCAACTCGGTTCATCTATGACTGCTGACAACAATAATCGTGAGTAACTCAACAAATAACTTGACAAGCACGTCAATTGTGATGCTATTCTGATGTCACAGGCCAAAGCACTACTACTACTTCATCAGATTTGAGCAATGCACTTGGTGACAACTGTTGTTCTTCATTATTTATTTTAAGTCTGAATACTTGAAAGGATCCTTTGAATTAGTTAAGATGGAGGTGACTGAAACTCCTATGGAAGCAGATACTGGTAAGTGATCAAGGTTAGTTCATTTATTATATTACTTGCTTAACAAATCAAAGAACATACTTCCATGCATTTGGCAGGAGGTGATATATCAGGTAGGTATTAGTTTCATCTTATCAATTCAATCAGACTGGAAGACCCTTTCAAGGAATCATGGATCCTTCTCAGCCTACTGTTGTTTTGTCTCCTGTCAATACAGAAGAAGTTCATCTTAGTAGGTTATCATCATCTATTCAGTTGCTATTTTTTTTTAAGCTTTTTTGCAATATTCCAGATAATCAAAGGTCAAAGATGGGCTTAAGACAGTTTGGCATAGCATTGAGCTTTTTTTAAACAAAGCTGAGAAATTTGTAACTAGAACTCCTCTTCAAATTCCTGTTCAAGTAATCAATATTATCATTGAGCTCAAAAATGTAAAATTCTTTTATTTTCTTATTTTTTTTATAGAATGCTATTTGACAAGTTTGTTATAGGCTGTTAGTGATAACAATGATAAATTGAAAGCTTTGATGACCAAAATCAATAATCATTTGATTGCTGTATGTGAGATTCTAATTGCCAGTGATGACACAGACTTGGAAGATCTTATTGAAGGCTTTGCTAAGTATGAGTAATATTATTTTTTAATATTGCAAGACTAATATTCTGTAGAAAACTTTCAATAAACTTCAATGAAGTGTATGAGATGTCTAAAAAATCAACAGTAAAGAAACTTTTGGAGAATAAAAAGGATAAATTAAAAAGTAAAAATCAATTTTGCTTGTTTATATATTTTTCTTTGTTTTGCCTCTGACTGATAGTTGAGAACACCTTGAAATTCTTGAAAAAAACTGCATAACAGAAGTTATAGATTTTTAATGCTTGTTTTTAAATAACAGGAATATATATATTTTTTTTTTCAGTCATATATTTCAAATTTTTGTTTTCTTGAAATTTCCTGAAAAATTATTTTAACCTGTTTTCATTCCTTTGTAAATACCAAATAAAACAAATATAGAAACTTGCTACTCTATTTTATTTTGACAAGGTGCATCATAAAAGTGCATTGGATTAACAGAAGCATAAAAAATATTTATAGCATGCAGACAACACAGATTAATATATAAACTAAAGGCTAAAGTAGGTCAATTAAAAATGGGGATATTGATCAATTTTTAATAAATTTAAAAAACACTCAAACAATACTATAAGCTTAAAATGGTGCCCACATTACAAAAATAGTTGCATACTAAAATCAGACTGAACTACAATATTAACTAGATACAAGAGTGAAAATAAAGCTGCTTAGCAATAGTATAGTATCTATATATCCAATAACATGACAATATAAGTAGAGTAATAACAAATATAAAGAAAATATAAGACAAATAGAAAGTGCATTAATATCAGCAAAACCTGTTACACATCTTTCTTTTCAATATATGTTCAGTCTATACATGAGTGGAAAAACAGTCCAGGCTGTTTTTGACTTTTTTTTTTCTTGATTGCATGCTGTGTTTTATGCCTGAGGCAGAGTGGAGAAAGGTGCAGTTGCACCAAAAAATACAAAAAATAGATGCTAATTTTGCAAACAATATGAAGAGTGATCTTCAGAGATTGCAGCTAATTAAGCAACTAGCAAAGAGGAACTCAAAAGTATATTAGAATACATACAATGATACTGTAGCTCAAAAAAGTATCCAATTGTAATCTGCCAGTTATCTAGCCTTATTCAATGCATTATAAGGCATTGGAGTTGCTATATTTATTAACTGATGTGTATCTGTAATGCACATCCATAGATTATGTAAGGACAACATCTTGTATTCACAACATATCTAGTTTAATCCAATAATTTGGTCTGATTCAGCTACTGTATAATATACACAAGACTATTCTATCTGTAGCCAATGGCTACATTTTTTTTGAATTTTCTGCTATTGGCTTTAGATTCTGGGCTCTTGTTACCAAACTAGGCAACACTCATCAAACTTCTTGACTTTTTTTTGTAATGGCAATGCAACATTCCTATAGCTAACTCAGGAGACTAACCACCAGGTTTGTCAGAGCCAGGTGATGGCTCCCAACCAATGGAGATGCTTTCAGCATTGAAATACCAATCCTCACTAAAATGGGATGACAAAGTGACTGGCAACATGAGCAAGAGCTTTGAAATGCCAGTTGGGCTATCCATTTCACAGATGAAGTCAATCTTGAACCTTGATTCTAGAAGAGGAGAAATCATTTGCATCAAGGACATTATTCCCAGCAATGAACCTGATGTTCTTACTCTACCCAAATCTGCCCAAGACCACAACACTTTCATTAGAAGAAATGGGTAGAACTGCCCAATATGCAGACACTATGCAGGGTAGCACACTAGTGCATAGTACCTCATTCTGGAGTGTGCAGCCTGCTGAACAAGGGGCTAAGTAAGGACAGAATACATTGTTGGAGCATACAACACAAGACCAGGAAGCGAGTTTGGCAACAGTGACTAGACAGATGGAACATGCAGAAGAAGAGGTGTCTTTAGTGGCTCCAACAATGGAGAAGCTGGGAGGAAGTGGCCAGGAGCCACAGGTAAGGCACAAGAGCCTTCAGGAAGCTCTGAGCTTAGAGCCTGAACTGGCTTCCTCTGACAAAGAGGGAAATAGAAGGTCACTATTGACCTTGTTCATCCAGCTTCAGCTAGTACTGTACCATTTTCCAACAGTCACCACAAAAGTGTCTACAGCTTTACATAGTAAAGCATTTACAGTTACTGGCTGATAAAGGCCAGCATGTACCTAGGCCTGATTCAACTGAATATATCAAACTTTTTACTTGTATATTTCAGCTTGAGCTCAATGTCAAGCACAAGGCAGTCCAAAAAACCTCAACATCAACAGCTACACTGGCTGAGTCTGTGGATTATAATGCAGTGTTGCATCAATGCACACCAGACATTGTAGAAGCAATAGATATTCTGAATGCACCTAGACAGGCAAATGAGTCCCAACAAGACTATGAGAAACATCAAAATGCTGCACAATGGCAAGCTAATACTAGCAGAATGCCTTATCAAGCATTATCAGAGGGGGAGACAGCTACATCTAATTCTGATCCTGCAAGTAAGGATAAGCAAAGAAACCATCTGAGATGAAGATGCCTTGCCAATGCATCACTATCAAGGAAGAGGCATGCAAAGAGAGCATGCCAGACAAACCAATTACACTGCAATGTGTCACAGAATGAGTCCATCTAGCAGTCAACTAGAATGAGTGTATTAATTATCAATGCATCTGCAATCAAGATTCCTGGAAACAAGGTAAGTTGGTAATAGACAACCAAGGTGTAGGTTTTGAAGAGCATAAAGGTGTCATGCCAATTGATGATATGAGGTAACAATTTGCTACAAGGACTGGAGAACTAGACAGAGATTTAGAGGATGGAAGTGGTGACAATGACCACTATAGTGATTATGGACATAGTTGTTGTGATGACAACTGGGATGAACAAGATCATCAAGACAATCACAGATCCCCTAGTTGTCAACCAGAAGTACCAGTGCCTTGGATTCCACAAGTGCTGCATCTCAAACACAGAATAGAGGAGCCTCCATATCAAGCAAGCAGAGCATGGTCAATGCCCTCACTTCATGATCTGCATGCTAGCATGCCAGAAATAAATGAAGCAGTCAAGATCCATATGGACCATATGCATGACTGCCTCAATTGTCTAGTCAATAACTCCTTAAGAGTCAAGTTCAAGTTTTTTGATGGAGTCAAGCCTTGTCAAGCTGAAGAAAAGTATATACAAGCATATGCAGAAGGGCACAAGGTTTCTCAGTTGGAAGACTGGGCCATGGACATCTGTCACTCTTTAGCAGCTTGCTGCTCTAGTAGAGACAACATAGACCAGGAACGCATCTTTGTGCTCCATGAATTCATAGATGGAGAAGTGCAAAACTAGTTCTGCAGACATGTTCTACATACAAATCAGGACAAGCATAATTGGGCCTTCAAGGAGATCTTAATTGGCATATATAACCACTTTGTAAATGCAGCAACTATGCAAGAGGCTTGTGAAGCCTTTAGAACTGCAGTATATGATGCCTGAATGGGCATCCAGACCTTCTATAACAACCTGGTGGGTCATGCTCAGAATATAGCTGTTTATCAAGATGAATTTACTATTTGGAAAACATTCCTAGATAGAATACTAGCTGAGATGCATTGCATGCTGATATGTAATGATAATCTGTTACCAGAAGTCAATACTGTGACTGAGTTCCTAGTGTATGCCATATGCTACAAGCAGTCTAGAGCTTGTTGAGGATGAGGAAGCTCCTCAAAATGTGGAGGAGCAATCTGCAGCTGATAATGCTGAAAGCATCCAGATTGACAAAGACAAATACATCATGGTGGACATATATAACAATGACTATTATATCTGTGTTAATGAAGAGGAGCATATGTTTGCTCTGACTGAGCACCAGGAGGATAAATGTGTTTGTATGTGATGCATGACTCTACAAAAGGCAGAGCAGCTGATAAGCTGCAACAACCACACTATACTCCTCAAGAGAAGAAGTGTCTAGTGACATACATAGATGTCCACACACATTCAGCTTGGATGCTGTGGGACTCTGAAAGTACCACTATAGGAATTATGCTCCAGTTTGCTCATATGCATGCTATACGTGTTTATGAACTAATGGAGCCTGTGATGCTCCAGTTGGAAACTGTGGGGAGTCACACTGTCATACAGTTTAGTGCAGAAGTAAAGATAAAAATGTTGGGACAGCTAACAAAAGGATATGTGGATATAGCAAACTTCAATCACTATGATCGCTATGATATGATTATTGGTATGCCATTCATGCATAGGAACAAAGTCAATTTCAACTTCATAAACAACAAGATTATTGTCAATGGAGTTCCACTAAAGGCTGAGAGAGTTGTTCTGTCAGACACTGATGGCCAGCTACATTGGTATAGAACCATAGAAAAGTGTTGCAATAGTTGCAACTGACTAAAAAGTTGCAGGAGTGCAACAATGGAGGATGTTGATGAGGAACTGGCTTCAATGGCCTGCCTGCCAGCAAATATGCCAGAAATACTAATGTCTGAAAGAGTTCCAGGGAACTCTGGAAAAGGAGGAGAGGCTAGATCAGCCAATTGCAGCAGGTAGAAAAGCTGCAAGGAAGCCTGATAAGGCCTATCCACCTGATAATACTCACACAAAGCAAGTGGTCTTGGAATTGTTGAAGTGTCAACCAACAACCTCCAGAGTTAAAGTAGAGGACTTCATAACAGACAAGGTCAAAAAGAGGATGAGTCAGCAAAGTATTGGGAGTGCAGCAGAAATGACAGATAGTGTGCAATCCTTTTGGAATCAACTAGTGCTACTACCGGACATGCAATAGGCATACAACTTGCACATGCCACCTGAGTGGAATGAGATTGTAGCCTCAATGGTGGCACACAAGTGGGCAGGAGCATATTAACCCACAGGAGAAGTATACCATAAACCTTACTCTGACAAAATATTAAAACCTTCAGATGTAATGTTTGATGGTATCTTGCTAAAGATGAAAAGTATGCAGAGGTCAAGGAGATTGACAGCCTCTACTGAGGCTGAGGATGTGAGGCTGAGGATAGAAGACAATGAGGAAGCACACTTGCATGTGCTTAGAGAATGATTTGAACCTAATGTTCAACAGCATCAGAAGCACATGGACAAAGGGAAGTAGAAGGCTCATGGCCTATTGGATGAGAACAGTCTGTGAATGTGCCAGCAATGGCAGCAAGAATTTGCAAATATCATAAATGGAATGAAAAAGGAACTTCCTCCATGGAAAGAAGTAAATCATAAGATAAATTGCATAGATGAGACAAAGCAGTATAATTACTACTTGCCTCACTATCTGCAAGCACTTCAGGAGCAGCTTTGTGAAAAAACAAACAGATATATAAATGCAAAGTGGTAGGAACTATGACCAGCAGTACAAGCTGCACTATTATTGTGTATTTCCAAGAAAGATGGGATGCTACAGACTGCTTTGGATGTGCATCAGTGCAACAACAATACTATCAAGGACATTATGCTACTTTCTGATTAGGAAGTTATTTACAAAGATGTTGTGAAGACTGAATACAAGTTGAAGATCAACCTGACTGATGCTTATGAACAAGTATGTATATGTGCAGAAGACATTTCAAAAATTCAGTAGTGACCGCTGCATCAGCAGTGCTTTGAAATGATAAAATAAATCTGTGCCAAAATGCGAGTGTATCAAAGAGTATTGGGTATGCACTCTTTGAGCTCAATAATGGCTATATGCTATCTATGATCAAGGAACTTTGCACAGACAAAGTGATTCATTGAGGGATTAAGGACTTCATGCAGAATGCACTAATGAACCTGGCAATGCACATGGTGCAATCATCAAGGCTTGCATCTTTCAGATGCGCTATTAAAATAAATGCTAGAGTAAGGAACCAGCAATAAACAAAGGCAGTTTGGTGTATTTATCCACCAAGCATCTAAATTTGCTCAAGGAATGAGCAAGCAAGTTTTTTCCTAAATGAGTGGGATCATATAAGGTCCTGGAGGCTGAGCCCAGCACATCAAACTATGTGCTTGAATTGCCAACTGCATTGCAGGCACAACAAATTGTGCTGAGATTCTATGTGTTGCTACTGCAACCTTATTTGGCAAACAACAATGTACTGTTTCTGAATCATGCAATGCCAGAACCTTACAATTTTAGCACAGCTGACAACCAAAAATGGTTCATAGATGACCTTATAGGTCATAGATGGACTCAATCAGGAGACCTTGAATTTGAAATGCACTGGAGTCTAGGGGATACTATATAAAAGCCTCTAGCTTACTGCAAGCAATGGATTGGTATCTTGAATTGCAGAGTTTTAAATGCCCTTGTCAGCTTGTGCAACACATATAGAGTGTGTGGAGGCCATATTGTAGCTAAGTCCAAATGGCCAATGAGGTTGTTTGGCCTTGTTGACCATGGATAACTTTAGTGTATGACTGCTTGTGATTGTTTTGTTTGTTATGTTGTTTTGTTGACTATAGCAATCTCAATTGTCACATGTTTTGTGGCTGAAGGTATGTAATTGTTTGTCTGCCTAGTGAACTTTAGGGAGTTTTTTTTTTGTTTGTTCTTTGTTGTAATACATTGTGGACATGTAGATTAGGGAGTAAAAAATGGCCTCACAGGGCCTGCCTAGATCTGGACAGAGCTCACAAACCTCTGGAAAAGGGGGGAAAACCTGCACAAGGTCAAAACTATATGCAACTACAGCAACAACAACAAAGAATGCAGCAGTATGCAGTCATGGCCTACCCAGGCCATGAGGAACCACTCCTGTATTAGATGCCCATCCATGTGCAAATGAACATGGATGAAGAGAAGTGCTATGAGCACCAAGTTGGGAAAATGCACTACAAGTGCATGCATTAGCTGGAGCCAAGCCAGGCCCAGGCACCAGTGCAGTCATACATGTGCATAGTGGTGCACCCACTACTGAAGAAGTATGTTCTACAAGTGCAAATGAGAACAGAGACAGAGGGCCTAATGCACTATTTGGATGCAGCTGAGCAGCCAGTGCCTGCAATAGCTATGTTTTTGCAAGATGACCTTAGTGATGGAGAGATTGCTTGATCAAATCAAGCTCATGAGGAGGCAGCACATTACAGTGCTGGAGCAGATAGACTGCACTGCAAAGCACAGATTTCCATCCTACAAGGGAGCAAGTGTGGAGCCCAAACAGGCTAGACTACAACTACTGCAACTGGTCAAAGCTGTTTGAGCAGTAGTGCCTGGCATAGCCCATGTGGTGCTTGTGGTGGCCTTGATACACCCAATAATGCCTGTGCAGCCTACAGCCACATCAGTTATACAACTCAAGCACACTGTTGTGTAGGAACTAGAGGTGCTCTTAGCTGAAGTCTCACTGGAGCAGTAAGATGAGAAAATGGATGAGTCTTGCTATTCTGGGGCAAGATGGAGTTGCTAGAGGCAAGTGCATCAAGGAGGTTACCCGCTTCATAGCAAGTTTCTCAACTCAGAGACTTGCAGTATTAGTATATACCCTAGAGGTACCAGGGCCTCAGAAACCTCATCTGGAGTGCAAGCTGCCCCTTGATACAATCAAGATAGAAGTTATGGGCTTTCCTGCAAATGTGCCAATACAGACAGAGCCTGTGCAACTTCTCTTCATGCATGCAATCATAGTACCTGCACTGCCAGCGCAATTTGAAGTAGTCAAGCTGGCTACTGACCCATGCAGGAGATATGAGTAGTCACACCAGAGTCAAGGTAGAACAGCTCTAGTATCTGGTTTTGACATGATAAAATCAATTTGTAATCCTCTCTAGACACATTATTGGCCTTGTACCAGTCCATATCTATTCTAGGCTCTATTCTGCACTGAAAAGTATGCTCCTTCTCAAGGGCAATCCACACGTCAAACTCTAATTCTTCCACATCAGCAAAAAACCCTAAGGCCAGCAAACTCTGCTTTTGAAGCATTGGTTGTAGCTGTTTTTGATGCCTGCATGGCCAGGTATGCTGCAATTTTTGCTGGGTTGCTTCCAAAGTAAATATACTGCAGCAGTGAGAGTGGAGTCTGTGGGTATAGAGGGAGACTTGTTCACTTTAAGAAGCATCTGCTCCCCTTTCAAAAACAGTCTAATCTTAGTAGGACCATACTTCAAGATATTGCTAGCCTGTTCCAGGTCTCAAGATATGATGGATTGTATATATGCAAAAGATTTGTCTGATAGTGTGGACAATATAGCTATTGACTTCAGCAAGTCTTTTGTCACCTCTCCTGCATTGAAAGCATAGTCAATCTTCTTGAAAATGACATGAACTGTCTTTGTAAGTGGCTTAGAAAGGCTGCACTTAGCAGTGAGTGCTTTCTGAAGCAGTTGAACCTGTTTAACAGGAACCACCCCACCATGATGGTCCTTCAGGTATGCCCATAGAGCCTTGGAATTCTCCTCAGAGACAGCGTGCATTTCAGAAATGAGCATGCAAAATGGCAATTTGAGGTCCATAAATAGTAGGCTTGCAGCTTGTACATAGCATGTGGTGATGGCATAGGGTCAAAAATATAATCCTACAGCTGTGCTAACAATGGTTTGAGTTTCATTGCATAGGCCCACTCCACATATTTGCTGTCATCTTTCTCAAGCATGTGTCCAGTCCAGGAGAACATTACCTTCTCAATAGAGAGGACTGTTGGATTAGCTAAGTTGTTGACAGCTCACATCTCAGCAATCCATGTAGCAGGAGATAATTGGGGGATCCATAGCAGACAGAAATTCTTCAGGCTAATGTAATGGACAGTTGGTCCAACAGTTAATGAGCTCAGCAGTGGCTCGCAGTTTGATTAAGGTTGTAATGTCACTTCTAAAGGGCAATGCAGCACAAGCCCATAATCTGTTAGAAGTTATAACCTAAGATACACAGAGGTTATTCTAAGGTATGCATAAGTATATTTGTCCATAATATACTAGGTAAGCAATGCACTCACTCTCAGTCTCCATACACAGTGACTGAGGGTGGTTGTTGCTGCCATCTGCGTGATATAGTCTCATATTTTCTTTATGACCCTGAGTGTGTCCCTGATCACATTAGTGTGCACAGTTTTTGCAACATGCAAGACCTCAATAGAGGAGAGCAAGACGCTCACACAGCGCTTCTAGTGCATATAATGCAACAAGAAGCTTGCCAAAAAGAAGGTAAATAAAGCACAAGCAGCAGCCACCCTAGCTTATAGGGCACAGAATGATTTTTTATGGACAAATTTTCAATGGATTGGGAGTAAAGATATGGAGCCCGCTATAGGTTGAGCAGCTCAACTTGTGTTTCTGTGGGGCTCTAAGGCTCTGCTTCTAGACAAATACTGTATTTGTTGGCACCAATGCTCATTGCATGGCCACCTATGAATTTGGTTCTGGTTAGGCAGCAGACACACCATGCACTATAGTATACAAGTTTTCATGCAGGAGGTTCCTCTACACTCTATATAAGCTAGAAAGGCTCTTTAAATACTATGCAAACCCCCATGTTCCCCATTGCAACTGCATAGTTGCATATATGCTCCTGACTGAACTGCAGACATTTGCACTGCATAACTGAACTATGCAGCTCTTGCTGTCCAATCCTATTTACCAGGATTTTGTCAACCCAATGCAGGAGTCTGAGAACATGCCCCTCATTGAATGCCAGCACATTCTTTCATGCTTCTTGTGCACAAAGAAAAATAGCACTACCATGCTGCATATTATGCATGCTCCTAACTCAAAGAGACTATTTGACCTCAAACAAATAGTGCAGTATGCACTAATCTATGGTTGTCCAGGATTGGAGAACACTTGGCAGAGCATCATGGCAGACTTTGCCTATTGGATGCACTGGCAAACCCTATTTGAGTTTGCACTCTGCCAAGCCCTCTGTGCTAATAGTGCAGGAAAGACTACACTAGTCCAATTGTTTGTGCTTGTCATAGCATGACCTAGGTTATATTGCAAAGCAGTAGCCACATATAATGCAGCTAATCCAGGACATCCTCTGGTGGGCCAATTTGGGGCCCAGATAGAGATAGGCCAAGTTTACATACTTGACAATCAGGTGCAGAACTTCTCCAACAACAATGCAATTTATGTCTTATTGCACAACTATATTCCAATGGATTGGGTAAACCATGCCTATACATATAGTGTGGTCTACTTGAAACAACAATTTCACCAGCTTACAATGTCCCTCAACATCTTTAAAGATGTTGACAATGAGCACTTACAGCACCTTGCAGTATATAGAACACCACTGGCCATTCTGGAATGAGATGGATTGCAAGAACTGACCAAAGAGGACCACTACCTCCTCTTCAAACATGCTGAAGAAAGTGCATTTAACGTTATTCCTGAAGCTACCAGTCTCTATTATTACATTGAAATGGACTCAAATATGGGTTAGCTCTGAATACAAACACCAGCATATGGTACAATGCCTACTATTGGAGCTGCAACTAACATTGTAATAACTGATGGTAATATAGTAGATGCAACTGCTGCAGTAGGTCTTATAACTCCACCAAAGATGAAATTAGAATCCTTCCCCTCTGCAACTAATGTTGCAACTGAGGAAGAAGCAAAGATGACAGATGAGGGCAGATTGCTAACAGGCACAAAAACAGGCTGAAAAGCCCTCTTTTCATGTATAGTTTAGTTAAATTCAAGTCTCTGAACATATTACTAACACTGCGCATGCTTAACAGCATGAGTTGTCTTACCTTTGTTGTCATAGTATACATATTATAATATATAGCATCCTTGATACCAAAAATGTGCCATATGTTACTGCACCAATAGTGCATTTGAGCAACAACTATACTTGTCCATGCTTGATTTTGGCCACTCTGTTGGGTGCTAACTTGATGTGCCACTGGCACTGCTGAGGTTTGCCTCACTTACTCAAGGAGTGTGCATCTAGTATGCACATTTCTAATCATGTCAGATGCATCATGAATGCATCACACATTGGCTATTGTCATATACTACAACAAAGATATGTGTCCATGGCTTCACACCACTATATCTGATGTCACCACAATGCCTGGGACCAGTTCCTGCTCTATCTTCTCTAGACTGAGCATTGGTCTAAAAGGGGGGTATGTAACCTGCTATTTACCTAGCCTTATTCAATGCATTGTAAGGTGTTGGAGTTGCTATATTTGTTAATTAACAGCATGTCTGTGATGCGCATCCATAGATTATATAAGGACAACATCTTGTATTTACAATGTATCTAGTCTAACTCAATAATTTGGTCTGATTCAGCTACTGCATAATATATGCAAGATTGTTCTATCTGTAGCTAATTGCTACACCAATATTTTATACTTTTGAAAGATGACATTGGCATAAAAGATTGGAAATATATAAAATTTCAATTAAATCATGTAAAATTCTATGGCACTTTAGCTACAGATCATGCCTTGATTTATCTAATTTAAATCAAAACTGATGGAGTAATGGCTATTTTAAATTATTGACTCATCAGAACAGTTTTTTGAGCCTTTGGTTTATCCTGATTTTAGTCAGAAATGAAGAACAAGTTGCATGTGGAAATATAAACAGAGTCATGTGACCATTCTTGGATATATTTGAGAGTGGTTCAAGTTGGTTGAACCACATTTTGACCTTCAACCACCATTATAAAAGCTACTCCTCCTGTATAACACTCTACTTATGCTTTTCTTCTTGCTCAAAGATATTCTCTTTATCAGATTGAGGCTAAAACTAGTCTAGAAAAGTCTACTATTGGGAAAATTAGTAGAGAGTTGAAGCTGAACAAGGAAAACCATCCTGGAGGCATTTTACTAAGCTCACTCCATGCAATAAACAGGCTATTATTCAATAAATCCCAAATGGAAGACTTGATACAGTTGTCAAATGCCATCCATTTTATCAACAACATCATTTTCAACTCTGTTTCTTTCTAGATTGTCTGGAATGTGCTAAAGGAGGAAGGGTATTGGTCTGCTACAAAGAGAAAAGTTCCTATGCTTAAAGCTAGACATTAGCAAGTACAACTTAAATAGGCTCTAGAGCATCAGAACTGGACTGTGCAAGACTTAAAAAAAAGTGTTGTGAATACATAAGATAAAGGTTAACAGAATTAAGTCAGATAGGAAGTAATATGTGTGGAAGCTATGAGAGGAAAGCATTTCAGACTGAATAACAACACCTATTGTGAGGCATAGAAGAGGGAATAATCTCATGGTATAGCACTGTATGGGTTGTAACAGAGTGAAAAAGCTGGTAGAAGTGGTGGAAATCATGAATGCAGAGCAGTACTGTGAAATTTTAGATGATGGAGCAAAGAAGAGCTTTGAAAAGTTGAAAATGAAGGAGGGTGCCTGCTACTTTCAACAAGACAATGACCTCAAATGCAACTCCAAGAAGGCTGACAAGTGGTTTGAGGACATAAACTTTGATGTCTTCTGGTAGCAGGCCCAATCCCCTGATTTCAACTCTATTGAACCTCAAGGAGCAGCTTAGGCAAAAAACTCATGGTGTGCATGAATTGTGAAGAGAATTGCAAAAAAGTGGAATAAGATACCACCAGAGGTATGCCAAAGGCTGGTAGAAAAGCATGCCTAGAAGGATTTAAGCAGTTTTTAAAGCAAATAGAGGACATACAAAGTACTACTAGATACCAAAATTAGAGATGCTCAAAAAACTGTCCCAACAAGTGAGTATTTCAAAATAGCCATTATTCTATCAGTTTGGATTCATATTACATAAGCCTAGGTGCAATCCGTAGCTACAATGCCATAGTATTTTATATAACTTAATGAAAATTTTAGACACTTCCAATCTTTCATGCCAATATCATCTTTAAAAAAGTATGAAACATTGAAATAGTTTTTTGAGCTACTGTAGAAAAATTGGCTTACAACATTGCCAAAGCTTACCATCTCATTGGCCTGCTCAACACCATGAAGAAACTACTCTCCACTCTGGTAGCTGCTGACCTTTTTCACCTTGCAGAAACATACAACATGCTGCCTTCTGGCTAGTCTGGAAATTGGCCCTGCAAAAACACTACTAATACCTTGCATTAAGTGGTTAAAGGTCTGGAAAAGTAGGAAAGTCACAACTGCACTCTTTTTCAACATATAAAGGACTTTTTCCAACACTGTTAAAGACAGACTTATCTACACCCATGAAACACCCAGGACCTCCAAGCCCTTTACAAATCTATATAGAATGCAACAATGCCTGGAAATTTGATCTAAACCTGTGGGAGTAATCTACTGATGATTGTGAACTTGCGAGTTTTGTGGGTGGATTGGTCAGTGCTTATGTAATTATTACCTAACAAGCTGGGTTCAAAAAAAGTTGTCACATTTTAGAGAGCCAGCTGACTTTCAAATTTGAAACTGAGTGATATTTTTGTGCCCATGGTCAACCCAAGTTGTTGCCACCTGATAAACTCTGAATTTTGCATAGATATTTCATCCTGTAAGTGATTTTGAACCTTTACTAATCTACCTTCTTTGTTTAATTTGTTTTAAAATTTTTGGGTGATAGTTTTTCATGCTGTAATATATCTACTTTTTTGTTGAACTTTTTTAATAGATGAAGATAAATGCAATTAGTAATAGCTGCTTTCTTCTTCATACAAAATAGATTCAGAAGTGTTCCTCAACTCTGCAGCCATCTGATCTGGAGTAGGGGTGCAGGTCAGGGCACTCCTTGCAATTTTGCAGTGGTGTTGGAGCAGTACCAGGGCCCCCCCTCACTGGAGTGGTGTCAGACAGAGGCTCCAGTGAGTACCTTTGCTAATCCATTGTTGCATGTGTTAACTGACAGTAGTTTTGTTTGTGCAAGCACTGGGGAAAGAGGTGTGAGTTTGAGGTACTAGTTGCAGAGTTATGGCAGGATTTTTCCATTTGCAATGCTTGTCATTCTAGGCAATAGCATTGCTCCATAGTAGAGTTGTAGTGGGCTTGTTGCATTAGCTACAAGTAGAAGTAGGAGGAGGGCCTGCAGAAAGAGAAGCCTGTAAGGGAATCAGTCTCCAAACTGTGTTCAATACTATTCCAAGCTTAGTCCAATGATTTGTCCATTCCTAGCCCTTCTGACTGACCACTCAGCCTGCCCTATTCCCTTCCATCTTCTAGTAGTTAGCCTTAATGAGTCACATGCATGGACCTTACTTAGCATTAATTATTGTTAGTCATACTCCATTACATACCAGGGCCTGCTAGTTAAGCAGTATTAGTAATAGCACAGCCACCAATATAGTATATAAAGGCAGCCTGTAGATGGAATATCCTCAGGCTGAACAATAGCAGTATTCCTCTGGCTTATTCACCAAATTAACCATAAGCTTCTCTAGTGATATCTGATACTTTGCTTGCCTTACCTGCTCCTTGCTTGACTCTTGCTTGTTGCTCACATTGCCAGCACTATGGAAGGAGTTCCGCAAATAATAAGTCTTGCCCTTATAAGGCCTCTCAGAAGGAGGCATTATAGCATGGATCATCAGAGTTGCTCCAGGAACTGATAAAAGTGCAGTAGGAGCTAGAAGTGGAGCAGCGCATGCAGGCTAGGCTTTGGATATCACAAGAGGAGGTAGCAAGGGAGCAAGCAGCATTTCAGAACAAAGTAGCAGGGCTCCAGGAGAAATTGGAGCTGAGTGTGGAGAAGCAAGTTACCAGGGGAGGGGATTCATGTAGTGCTAGCAAAAGAAGAGATTCAGAGGCTTGCAGAGGAATTGGAGGTGGTGGATGATTGGGCCTGCCAGGAAGAGTGGTTGGCAAGAGAGTTGGCTGGAGCACAGGTTGCAACATAGAATAAGTCTGCTTATTGGGGGTCATTGTATTACTGACTATTGTTCGCAGAGTGGGTGTAGGAGCACAGGCTTCTGCTAGATAGAGTGTCATTGTTGTTTGCCCTTCTTCAGCAGGAGCTTAAGAGGATGCTGCCCAGCTTTCTAGTGGAGGTGGTGCAAGCAATGGGGCAAATGGGGGGTTTGTTGGCAATGCACTGTTGGTGTAACTCTGTAGTGCCAGGGATGTGGTTGGAGGCTGTGGCCAATAGAGAAGATCCTCTGCCTTTGCAGGAGAAGGCCTAGTTATAGTGATGAGGACATTGGAGGCAGCAATAGTGGAGCAGGTGGTGAAGGGGATGGAGGTAGCAGCACCAGAGCCAGATACTCTAGCATAGTAGTTCTTTTGAACTTGTTTATCTTCTTCTCTTCTTGTTGTTGCCTCTTATTTCTTTCTTCTTTTATTGTCCCTATATATATCTTTATAATGTAAAGTAAAAAATATAGATATTACCTGTTTGGATGCTCTTTTGGCTGATGAGTCCTAAGACTAGTGGTCAAGCAGTGGAAGAAAGTGAGGGTAAAAAAAAAGGAATGTAGGGGGTCCTAGTGGGAGTTGAATCTCTAATCAATTCAGAGGTGGGATTTATGCTCACTACTGCTATCTGTAGTGTCTAGCCCTAGAGGCTCCCAGGCTTATTAGAGTGTTGGGCATGAAAGTCCCAGAGTTTGGTGGAGGTGCTGGAGAGGTTGCCCTAGGGCTCTTAGATGTTATTCTTGGAGCTATAGCCCTTCCAGCAGATAAGGTAATCAGGGCGACTGTGAATAAGTTGGAGGTCTGTAGTTGACCTTACAGTAGTACTTGTTCTTAAGTTTGAGATGGAGGGTCAGTGACTGGAGTGTTGGCTGGGGAAGGGGTTCAGAAGGTGCTTTTCAAGGAGTTGGACCATGGAAGATGAAGTGGAGGCCCTTGAGGCCTGGAAGTAGTTTAAGCCTATAAGCATATAAGGAAACCTTTTGAAGGACCTTGAAGGGGCTCAAGCATTTGTAGTCTAGTTTGATTGAGGGGTGTCAAGTCCAGAAATTGCACTGATTGAGCCATATTAAGGTGCTGGAGGTCCAATTGGAAATAGTCTCTTGTTTGGTATCAGCATGCTTGGAATAGGCTTTGTTGGTGATGGTGATCTCCTTCCAGAGGACGAGATGCACTGCATGCCTTTGGCATGCAGCTAGCATCACATTGGAGGCTTCACCCCCAAACCCTCCCATACACAGCCTCCACCCTAACCTCACTTTGTTCGGTTAGGGCTCCAAGTATGTATAAGTAACTCAGCCTCCACCCCAACCTCACTTCATTTGGTTAGGGCTCCAAGTATGTGTAAGTGAGTGACCTCCACTCCAACCTTACTTTGTTCAGTCAGGGCTCCAAATATGGGCTTAATCCCAGCCTCAACCTCACTTTGTTTGGTCAAGGCCTTGCATTTTCATATTCAGTCTTTAAACCTAGCCTCAACCTCACTTTGTTCAGTCAAGGCCTTGCATTTCCATACTCAGTCTTTAATCCCAGCCTCAACCTCACTTTGTTTGGTTAAGGCCTCATGCATCCAAGTGCAAGGCTCCATCCAGCCTCAACCTTGTTCAGTTAAGGCCTTGCACATTTGAGCCTGTTTTTAATCTCACTTTAAGGATTGCTATTTAATTTATTACACTAATTTTGCTTATTATCTGGAAATTTTCTTATTTCAATTTGTTAGTAACATTGGTGGCTCTGCATGCAAACCTCTCCAAATGCAAGGCTTGATTCATCCTCAACCTTACTTTGTTTGATTAAGGCCTTGCATATTGGAATGCAAGACTTGATTCTACCCTCAACCTCACTTCAATCAGTCAAGGCCTTTTCCACCCTCAGCCTCAATTTTCACATTGTGTGCAACCAAACAATCAGCACACAACCAACAAACACACAACAACACTTAACCCTAATACAGCTAGAGACTCTTTTCAACACACTGTTGAATGAGCCTTTTTTCTAGGAGTTATCTGAGGCTGTCACTCTTTCTCCTGGTCCTGAGGAGGATTTTTAGTCAAGTGAAAAATGAGTTGTATGCTTTTGCCACCTAGTGCTAATTGATTTGCCTGTCTGTCAGTAAGAAGTCTTGCAATACTTCTTCTTCTGTTGATGATTCACTGGCTGAAACTGTAAGCACCCTCTCAGATGTACAAAACCCTGCCCCAGTCAAAGTCTCAACTGGGCCTTTCTATTTTCATCCATGCTCATGTGCTAAACAGTGGTGCTATAGGACTCTTTCTTGATGTGAATGATGTGGAATGCCACCACACCATGCTGGGTGGTTGTACCTTGAGAGTGCTACCATACTTCATTTTCTTTAGCAATAATCTCAGAATTATTTCCAGATTGCAATATCCCAACTTTGATTCTGTTTTTACTTGCCATACTAGTATCTATGCTTTGCTGAATGCATTACTTTTCAGTTTGAGCAGGATAGACCACAGTTTGAGCAGGATAGACCACACTTTGTTTGTATAGTATCCCTAGTTTCTATGTTGTTCATGCTCAACACCTTCCTTCCTTCTTCACTTTTGGCACAGGTGTTCTTGCCTGTTTTTCAAGCATACATTCATCATGTTTTGGTGGTTCAGAAGAGAATGTAGATGGCATGTGTTTGATTATGCCAGTTTTTACCATCTTAATGATTGTTTGGTATTGGTCACTGCTGGTACCAGAAGGTGTTTCTATCAGAAAAAGGGTAAAAGAAAGCTGTTATGCCATTAAAGGAAACTGCACATTAATGGCATAACAGCTTTCTTTTACCCTTTTTCTGATAGAAACACCTTCTGGTGCTAGCAGTGATTGTGTTCCTAAACAGGCCCTTACGTCCTTTGTGGACTATACTCACTGTATCTAGACCATTGACACATTTTGGATCCATTGCCAGTCTATTAAAATTATATCTAGGACCTCATATGCACGTCGAGATCGGTACGTCGTGTGTTTTGCCTTACAGATGGAGAAGGTTTGCGCCCCTTGCCAAGGAAGTCTGTGTCACTGGCGCAGTTGCTATATGTACATCGTTTCTTGTTGTGATGTGTCATCCACGAGTGCGGTATCACCTCTCGAGGGGTGCTAGCCTTATCCCTCCTTCGGCATTTCAAATTTCAGCTGATAGAGCGATTGACATCCGGAATGGCCGGTGGTGACACCACGTCTTCTTTTCTGTAGCATGGACTCACCCCTCGGGCAGCTTGCATGAATGTATAATACATGTTAGCAAGTACGTGAATCTGATAAGAAATTGCCAAGAATGAAAAAGTGGCAGTGCATTTAGAACCACGGCAATGGTTACCTAATGGAGACAACCCGTTAGGCTGGCCATGAGCACGACAAGACAACATGAGTAGCAGCAGCTCGGGTGGGATCAGTCCCGCGAGTTCTGCAACCATGAGCTCGTCTGACGCTCAGCGGGCGGACCAGATCGCGTTCCACTTTTACACCAAGCTCTTCTATGTAGTCAGCCAAGCACGCACCACAAACCCCTCGCCGGGCAAGCTCAATAGATGGGTCCGTTCATTCATACAAGCCCACGTTCAAGTCTGACTCATTTCTAGTTCAATCTCGACACTCCGGACTCTGATTTGTTTACTAAAGAGGATCGCGAGCCGTACAAGTCCGTATTGACGGTCGCACCGCCGCCTCTCGAGGTCCAGGTGCTCCTGACAGTACCCGAACTCGCAAACAACCAGGTGCTCGTGCATGTGCCACCCGAATCTTCTCGGGTGCGCATCCACCCAACGCCGCGCTTCGTGCTGCTCGAGACATTTGTTCTTGACTTTATCCCTGGTGAAGCAGACGTGCAGCTTCCAACGACTTATAAGCATGGCATCTCCTTGTTTCGCAGTCTATTTACCCTTTTGAGAGTACTTCCGGCATGGAAGCTGCACAAACGCCTCCGAAGACGAACAGCAAGCCTTGGTATCACCCTCAGAGTACGCTCTAGAAATGACCCCGATATCCTTTCTCTCACTAGTGAGTCATTTCCGACCGTTCGACAGCCAATGACTTATTTATTGTAGACGCGGAATCAAAGACGTATACATTCTCCCCACTACGCCATCCTATGGGCTC
>JAGGAP010000496.1:0-21253 GCA_017657235.1 Termitomyces sp. T73sscA
CTCTGCAACGCTGTTGGTAGTGGGGGGTTTTTCTTTTGTTTTCCCTAAAGACCAGACATTGTTGCAACAAACCCCATCGCCTCCCCCCCCCCCCCCCCCCCCCCAAGTCTACTTTCATTGGGTGGAGGGATGAGTAAGTAAGGAGATAACAAACAAAAAAATAAAAAGAAAAAAAAAACAAACAAAAAAAAAGGGTGTATACTAATTATGTTAATTATTATCACTTAGTTTTAGTTTTTAGATTTTTTTCTATTTGAATATTTTTAGGATAAAAATTTACTTAAATAGTTTTTACTGTAGTAAGATTTAGCAGTTTAAATATAAATCTTCTTAATAGAATAGAAGTAAGAAACAAAAAAAAGTCACAATGAAGAATAAATATAAAGTAGCAAACATAAAAAGTGGGTATAAATTAGGGACGTTTTGTAAATCTAATCTAGCTCTCATTATATAAAACAAAGTGGCAAAGAAAAAGTCAGCTTTTTGAATTAAAAAGAATATGATTAAGAGTTGGAAGTAAAAAGCTAAAAAATTCCAAACACTTAATTGTCAGCAAGGGATGTACCAGGAGCCAGTTTAATTGAGGGCAGTCAATAGTTGGTGGGAGAGAGGTGATATATGGCCTGTCTCAAATAAAGAGACAGGGCAAGAATAGAAATAGTTTGAAATACATAAGTTTAACATAGACTGAAAACTGTAAGCCTACAAATTGTTGAAAACTGTAAATGACAAACTGACCTCAAAAACAAGCATAATAACCAAGCCAGAAACACCAACAAAAGCCATCCAAAAGAAAGCTTTTGGCAGCATTAAAATAACCAGCTATTAAAATCTGATAATAACAGTTAGCTGAGGTTGTAGCAGTGCAAGGCTAAGGTGGTGATCACAGATCAAAGCATCAAACTTTTGGCACCACAAAACCTGCCTTTTGACATTCTCAAAACACAACCACACCACACCACCTCTCATACTCACCACCAGCTCTGCAGATGCAAGAAAAAGCTGCAGAATGCAAGAAGAAGAGAAAATAAGAAGAAAAGAAAACAAAAAAAGAAGGAAAAAGCAGAGCACAAGGTTTAGCCTACAGCACAGGCTAAACCTTGGTCCTGGATGTGTTGAAACTGTGCCAAGTGCTCAATGGATGCATCAGGCACCAAATAACCAAATTATCACATATATTCAACAAGTAGTCCATGCATGCAAAGGAGAGTATAAGAGGGATTTGAAGAATTCAGGCAAGCAATTTAGTTGCCACAGCTTAGAGTTCCCAGGAAGTGAATATCTTAGGCCTAAACCTTATATTGAAATTGTTATTTACATGTGATCAGTGCATTCACTATCTCAGTTTTTTTCAAAAACTTTGAATTCATTATTTTTTTTAGCTTTTTCAAACCCTCCAAATAACAAAAACCAGATATCAGACTATTTTTTGAGAAGATCTTATAGTCCAACACTACAATGAGCCTCACTAAATTCAAGGTGTCATAAATTAGTAGTCAACATTAACAGATAAATATTTATGCTCAAATCAGCACATGATGCTTCAAAGCATAGAAAAATTTATACTACTAAGGCATTAATTTAGAAAAGATTCTGGTAGCCAGAAATTGATAGTGATGTCCATTGATATATTGGCACCATGTCACAACTGTCAAATACAAAAAACAATTATCAACTAAAAATCGACAGTGACATATACTTCTTCAATCTTTTAAACCATTCACATTAATACAATGCATATGATGCCAGCCTCTAATGATTGCAAGTACATTGTGCATAGTCAGTATGCCTTGTTTTTTTATATGGAAGAGTGCTCATTATGGAAAGAAAACTACAAAACTATTAGTCAATAATTATTTAAAGAATTTGCTACTGGAGATGCATTGCAGAAACCATTACTGATAATGCTGAACAGTTTAAACAAGTAACTACTTGGCTGAAAAAAAAATATTATCTCCTCTTGCAACTTCCTAGCAAATAGGATGAATTGAATAATCACATTGGAATGTGCAGCAAGCATTGTTTAAAGCCTGTGAAAATTGCTGATAAGCCTTCCAAAGGTTTTTATGCAGAAAAAACTAAAAAATCAAGATAGTTCTCACTTTGAAGACTTAGTAATATTCTTGGGTTCTTCTTTATTGATTCCTGCCAGCCAGCAATATGCTAATTAACAGCCCATAGGTCTGCCCTCCATCGTGTATAACTTGCCAGATTCAGTGCGTCTATAGGCAAAGATACAAACATTATATTCATCTGTATAACTCTGCGCAAGCATTGAAATTTTCTCAAATACATCTGCTTGTGTTGCTGATGGTTCAAATACCTATGATAGCAATTACAAAAAGGCCTAAAAATGGAAACAAACCAACCTTGTCAAACGCAAAATTATAGACTTTCCTCCTCTCTTGGCCCATTGCACTTTTGCTGGAAGACTCGAGCACTATCTTTTTATTTTTGTGCTTATTTGAGAACATCATGTTTGCGACTTTGTTGGAATTGGAAGACAGCATAGGTCAGATGCAACAGAAAACATGGATGTTGCCTTTAAGCTTGAGAACCATGTTGTGGAGTTTTTGCCAGACAAACTCACCTTTGCATATCTGCCCAGTCTTCTCCTCAATCAAGCACTTGGCATCCTCAAGTTTTGCAGCAAGTTCTGCAATTATCCACATATGCGTATCTACTTGGGCCTGGAGCAGCTGATTCTGTGTTGTCAGTGTCAGCTGGGCTGTAGACTGCAATGCCAGCATTGTTTTCAGCAAAGGCACGGCTTCACACTCACATTCAAGATCTCCTGTAATCAACCTCAAATCCTCCTTGACCTCACAAATCTTGCAATCACGCTGCTTGAGGTCTAGCTCCAGCTTGTTGACTTCATGTGCATGCTTCTTCTTAAGGGCCTTGATCTTGTCCTTGGCCTGCATGAGGTCCTGCCACTGTGTGAGCTCCTGGTTGCAGGCAGCAGCAAGCTCTTGGAAGAGGGCAGCATGGTTCTCCTGGAGCTCAGTGACTTTGGCATGCTCTGCGGCCATATCATTGGTGAGCCACACTGCATTGGCTGCACGGGCTGACTCAATTAATGTGAGCTGCATGCTGAGCTGCATGAACTGCTAGTCATGGCCCAACATAGACCAAGTAGTTGGCCAAGCTGGTGCAGGGTGCAAAAATGGCAGTGCACTCATTCCTCTGGATGTCAACAGTTTGGTCAGTATCAGTGGGTTTGGTTTGGTTAGCAGCTTGGGTTTGGCAAGGTTTGGAGTGGTTTGCAAGGGTTGGAGAGTGCAATTGGGTGGAAGTTGCCAAATGCGGGCAGCTTGTGTGGCTGGTCAAGGGTCTTGTTATCCTCTTCTGATACTTTGCATTTCAACGTTGGCATTGACAATTCTGCATGCAGAAGTAAGCATGACATCAAAACTTGGCCAAACACTGCTTCAACTTTCAAACAGCATGCATGTCACGTGGCCGCATCAACTGTGGGATACTGCATGTGCGCTATGCTTCCTCATTATATATGATTAAAATAGTTTGTACAATAATGCTTTAGCCTCGTTTTCCATTCTTGAACTCACATCTAATTCAATCATCTGTCTAAGCACCTGTTCATGCTCTCACAGAAAAGTTCACTATGTCAATCTCATATGAGGTCACCCAACCTTGTATTGTTAAGACACAATTGTTCCTTGTCCATTTGCAAGTGGCATCAAACAAGCCTTGTGCCTGCAATTGCACCAAGTCCTTGGCTGGATTCAAAACCACCACAGAATATAGGAGGCCTCTGCCAAGCCAAGCCATGCTGTTGCCAGTAACTCTTGGCATGGGAGCTACAGTTCACTGAGATTAAACCAAAATGCTAAGTCAAAAATACTGCAAGAAAAAACTCACCCTAACAATTACTCATTGCCTAGGCATTAAGGTGCTCCAGTCTTCTCCTGGCAACAGCTTGCAAACAGCAGGATTCTTCCTGCCCCATTCAGGCAACACTGTAGGGAAGACCTTGTCAATCCATTTTTTGCCACTTTCTCCTTGCCAGGCCTGTTGCCATTGTCATCCTCCCCTTCAGTAACTGTCTCCAGTCACTCTACAACACCAGTAAGCCACTTTTTGCCTTTCTCTATGCCCTGAAAATTAATTTATTTTTCTTTTCAAAAAAAAAGAAAATTCTCACTTTCTGCTCTCCTGCTCAATCACACTGCCACCACCACTTAAAATGCTTTGACTTAGGCTTTCTCCCTCTTGTTATTTTGCACAGCTCCTTCCAGCATACCAACTGCTTTCTGCAAAATGGGTTACTCCAAGAACCCTTGTTCTTAGGTTGTGATTTTGGTTCTACTGCCTGCTTTGTTAGTAATCATACTCTTGCCCATGTCATTTCATCATACCTTCTACTTTCATCTAGATTACTAATACTTACAATTTTTGGCTACTCACACTGTTGACACACCTCAGTTGTTTACCACTACATGGTTACTCTGAGGTGTGACTATTTCTATGTCATCAATCCCACTCTTTACTTACAACTCTACTAGTATTATTCTGACTATTGTCTATTTAGTCTAATATTAGTTGTTTACCACTACATGGTTATTCTGAGTATTATTCTGACTACTCTAAACACTGCAACATGTGCTTGCCATACTAATTCATCTAGCTCAGTAACAATATAATTACCACCTTTAGTCTTAGTAATTACTACTAGAGGACCATGGAAGCATGGCACCATTTTTGCACTAAATGAGCTTTTGGTAATCATGTTTTTGACTAGGACTAAATCCAATGGTTTGAAATTGTAATCTTTAATGGAGTGTTTATGCTCCTCTGTAAATTTCAAGGTCCATCAAAGTTTGCCTTTGCCAATATGTTCCCTCATCTCTTCTACATGCTGATAGTGCTTGGCCAATGCTCTAGCATGGTATCCAATTAGTTCCTCTATTGTCAAAGGACCATCTGATAGTTCTACTAACCAGGTGGCCTCTGCTAAGTCTAGTGAAATAACTGGGTGAGCACCAGTAACCATAAAGTATAGTGAGCACCCAAATTTTTGCCAAATAGTTATGCAGTCACTCCACATTATATGGTGGAAGACCCAGAACTATTTAGTTTGGTCTTTACAAGCTTTGAACAAAGCCTGTTGCACATACCAATGTGGTCAATGATTTCTGAGCAGCAACAAATGACATCTTCAAACAACCATTAACCAATTGCTTTGTGATTTTCCTTTTGCAAAGGTCTGCCCTCCATCCAAGTTGACAAGGCACACTGGCCATGGACAATGTATTTAGAGCAATTAGAGGCTGAGATCATGTGCATAGTATCAATGTGGATTGTCTGGAATATAGATGGTGTGTAAGTTAGAGTTGGTTCTTTGTTAACAACTGTCTTCTGACAAATTTGACAGTGTACATTCTTCTGTCAATATTGACAACAAGCTTGTGCTGCTCTTCCAAGTTTTGCTTGTACAGTCTACCTTTCTGGTTAAAGAAAAACTGTCTAGCAAACTTCTTGAACTTTTTTATGTCCCATCTTTTCAGGTCTTTAGGCTCAACTCCTGGGTCCTGTAGCCATGATTATCCCAGGCTTTACCCTCACTACCTTTCCAGTGGTCCAAGTAAGTCTGAGTATCCTCCACTCTCTCCTCTTGAGAATCTTCTGGCAGCAATAGTTTATATAGAGCTAAAACAGCTACTGATCTATATTGCTTCTATTGAACTGGCTCATAACGGTAGTCCTCAATTCTTGCTCTTGGGCCCTTGCTTGGTTGAGTTCTTTGCCAAAGTCTGATATTTCAGTGGCCAATAATTGTAGATAGCCTCCTCTTGTATCAATCTCATCAGCAAACTCTTCCAACTGTAAGAGTTCCCACTTCTCCCAATCTGACACTTGGTTGTTCTTGTCTGGATATTCAAATAGCATGGACTTGGGTTTGTCCATTAGCTCTGGATCAACTGGTGGATACTCTTTATCTCCTGGATACTTGAGGTGCCTAGAAAGACCATCTACACTAAAAGTCTTCCCTAGCACATGCCTCAAAGTGAAGTGGTAGAGTAGAACATCCTCAATCCATCTCATAATGGTGGCATTGGAGCCTACTCCTGGGTTGCTTAGCATTCCCTTCAAGTATTTGGCATCTGTTTCCACCACAAGTTTCCTACATCTAACCAAGCAATATTTGTTAAACCAAATAGCTCTTGCATTTGCTGTGAGAATCTAGCCTCTCTTTCATTCAGAGTAATAGATCCTAGCTTAGCACAAGTGTGCTTTTTGGGATCTGTTGGATCTTCTTGAAATATTCCAAAGCCTACTGCCATCCAAGAAGTGTCAACTAACAACACTACTGCTCCTGGAGACTCATAGTCAATGGGCTTAAGAGCAGCACTCTCTGCCAACAACTCTTTTATTTTAGCAATGGCTTTTTTTTGCTTTTCTCCCATACAAAAGGTTCTTTGGCTTGGGTCAGTTTGTTGATAGGGCTGGCCACCTTAGCATGATCTTTAATAAAAGATCTAAAGGTGCCACAAGTCCCCAGGAACACTCTGACTTCTCCAAGGACCTTACAGTCACCCTAGCCATGACCAACCACCACAATTTCATTTGCACACACCACTGACTTCTTTCTAGAGAAAGTCCCTTCTGCATATTTGATTCTTTGAAGTACTCTATCTACATTTTGAAGATGCTCCCATACAAACCTGATGCCTGGATTTTCTAGTATAACTTTGAAATCACCCTCTGGCAACTCATACCTAGTGGCAGGTCTCCTAATTGGGACATTGTCAATGTATGGCCAAGTGACATGGGGGATCTCATCTTTCAAGATGAAGGTAATGTCATCATGGAAGATTGGTACTGAGTTTGACTAGCCCATTGGAAGAGTAACCAATCTCAAGGCACCAAAAGGTGTCTGGAAGGTGGTAATATCTCTTGAGTGCACATCCAACTGTTGCTCATTACATCCAACATACAAGTCAAAGATTCCTCCACAAGCTCTGCCTGCAAAAATTGCTAGTGGCAAACTTGACATGTACAATAGTCACTTTGTTGAGTAGCTCCAAACTGTGGACAATCCTCAAACTCTCCCTATTCTTCTTCAATACTGTGAACCAGTAAAATCCATATGAAAAGTTGGATGGCTCATAGACTCCTGCTGTTGAGAATATCCAAACATAGTCATGATTACTAATTCTCATATGTTTTCTGTCAATCATTACATGTAACACCTCAGTGTTTATTCACCACTGAGGTGTAAGTCTTGTTCTACTCAACATGTATATCACACACTAATTACCTGTAGTTATCCTTTAGCTACAGGTACACATACTAAATATATAAGTGTTTATTCACTACTGAAGTTCATTCTTTAACTACAGTCATCCAAAACCCTCCAAGACCTGGTCCTGCCTGAACAGGTTATGGGCCCCAATAATAAAGTTGACAGTTTCAAAGCTTGCAGCTAATGGATTGAACTGGCCTACATATTAGGAACAAGTTACCAATGCCATAATATTAAAGAAGCTTTGAAGACACCTCATGGATACTGCACATAAACAGGTTACTCTTGTCAAGCACAAGGGATTTTTCTATTGTGATGACAAGTTCTTGGCTCCATGGACCAATGATTAGATCAACAAGATTAAGGACACAATGGAAGAGTGGATGCAGAAAGAGGCACAGGTCTGTGAGATAATCTACAGCACAGTAAATCAATCTACTTTTTACCAAGTCAAGAGCAAATCCACCACTGCTGATATCTGAAAGAAACTTGCATCAATCCATAGTAGCAAAGGAGCCATGTACAAGACCAACTTCCTTGCCCAGCTGCAAAACACCCACTTTGTCAAAAATAGCAAAATTGACATGCGCACACATCTTTCTAACATGATTGTTATCAAAGAGCATTTTGCTGAAATTGGTTGTTCCTTGTCCAATGCATTGTTTGCTAGCTACATCCATACATCACTGTCTCTTGCCCCTACATATAAACCTTTATTCACTACCCTTGCTACATCTATGCGCACCTCCAGAAAATCTGTCTCAAGCCAGAATCTAATCTGGCATCTCAATGAGGAAGCAAATAGTGCCACTATCAAGTTGAACATCAATTGCTAACATGAAGCAATGATTGCAGCACATGCAAAGGCTTGCAGTGATCCCAAGGACACTAAGAGTAAAGAGAAGTTCAAGTCTAAGAACAAAGATAAGAATAAGCAATACTGCAACAACTGTAATAAAAACGGACACACTAAGGAGAAATGCTTCAAAGAAGGTGGTGGCATAGTGGGCAAAGCACTCAAATGGTGGCTGAAAAAGCATAAAGAGAAGGGCAAAGATAAAGCGGACAAAGGCAAGTCAGCAAATGCTGCTGAAACTGAAGAGAAGGAAGAAAACTATGCCTTGCTCACTTCTCTTGCTATCAACACCTCTGACATCAATACAAACAAGAGCATTGCACTTGCCATTACATCTGGACATAGCCACAAAGCCCATGCTGCATCTCCATCTGCTGGTATCATTATTGACTGTGGTGCTAGCAGCCACTTTTTGCTGTCTCATGAAAAGTTTATAAATTACCAGAAAATTTATCCTGAACCAGTCCACGCAGCCAATGGACACACTGTTAGCGCTCTTGGCAGAAGAAATCTGCAAATCTGCTTACTCATGAATACAGACAAAAAATCAGTATCCATTCTTCTAAAAAGGGTTTATTATGTGCTTACAATGGTATTTACACTGGTATCTGTATTGTGTCTCAATCAAGCTGGCTGCTCTCTTCTTATTAAGAATAGAATGTGTGTTGTTAGAAGCCTGAAACTACTATACCAAGTCATTGGTTGCATCCCTGCAATTTGCAGTCTATATTGCACTGACAGATCAATTACTCCTCCTCAAAGCCACACTGCAAACATTGCATCAAAATCTATATTGATCAATGAGCTCCATGGTCAAATGGGGCACATCAATCACAATGACCTGCAAGAGGCTGTCTGACATGGAGTAGTCACTGGCATCAAGCTTGATATGTCATCAAGGCCAGAAGTATGTGAGTCATGCATCAAGGGCAAGGCACAATGCCAATCATTTCCAAAAAAGAGTGAAATGGTGTACACACACTATGGAGCAAAGATTGTTAGCAATCTGTGGGGTCTAGCACAGGTACGCTCCATCAGAGATAATCTGTATTCTTATATGAATGTCAACTTGTATACTCATGAAGAACAAATCATGTTCTTACTCCACAAATCAAACACCTTTAAAGCATACTGTGACTATAAAGCATGGGTTAGGGTTCACAGGAATGCGACTATCAAACTGTATGGAAGCAATTGTGGTGCAAATTCACAAGCACACAGATCAAAACCCACTAGAATGCCACAGGTACAGCATGCAATTTCACTGTCCATGACTCCCTGCAATCAAACAGCATTGCCAAATGCACCAACCACACCATTGTTGAAGGCGCTCACACAATGATGATAGTTGCAGAACTTTCAAAGTTCCTCTAGGCAGAGGCCAAATGCCACATGGTATGGTTGTGCAATTGCACACCAACAAGCTCACTCTATGATAGCACCACACTGTACCAGATGGCTACAGGGATGAGGCCCAATCTGTCTAAGATCTGCAAGTGGGATAAACAAGTCTATGTAAAGTTGCAAAAGGCTGGGAAGCTCAAATCAAAGGTTGAAGAAGCCAGAGTTGTTGGAATCAATGATCAATTGAAGGGCTACAGGATTTACTGGCCCAGCAAGGGTATAATTACTGTTGAAAGGGATGTTTATTTCAACAGAGAGGCTGCTCTAGTCCCAGACAATGTATAGATTGAGGGGGAGTAGAGATTATCCAATCTGGACAGTCCTCAAGCGCCTTCAAAACCCACATCTAATCAAACCATTAAGGTTGAACCTGCCACCAATGGCATACATGCACCCGCACAAGTCAATACAAGTCAAAATGCGACCAAATCTGACAAAAATGAAGAGCTTATCAAAAACACAATTGAGAGTAAAAAACCACCACCCAATAATATTCCACATCACCGAATGTGTTGAAATTCCCTTGATGGCCTACCTCAATACAGTTCCAAACAGTATGGACAAGAACAATGAAAGCAAACTCCTAAAATGCTAAACATAGCCAAAACAGTGTTTATTGTCAATGCTACAGGCATTTTAAAACTAGCAGTATTGAATTTGAGGGAATGGGTGACAAATGGGTGGAAAAAGCTGTTGAACATGCATTAGCTATCAGTGAGGACATACCAACAGTAAAGGAAGCTTTGAACAGCAATGAAAAGGCTGACTGGTCATCAGCCATTGATGCCGAACTCAGTCAGATTGAGAAGCTAAGCATATGGGACATAGCCAGAGCATCAGCAGATGCAAACATCATACCTTGCAGATATGTCTTATGCCATAAGCATGGCTCCAACAGCCAGATAATCAGATACAAGGCCAGACTTGTTGCAAAAGGGTTCAAGCAATAGTTTGGAGTTGACTATTCTGAGATCTTTGCTTTTACTGTATGTGCTGCCACACTTCAAGTCTTATTGTTCATTGCAGCATCTCATGGTGCATCCATTGAGCAAGCTGACATCAAGAAGAACATGTATTTAAACTTGTCACTAAAGGAAAACAAAATCATATTTATGCAGTTCCCACCTTACTATTGACAGTTTTGCAATTTACCTCCTGAATTCACCAGTCTGCCAAATTTGAAACTAGCATGCCACCTGAAATGCACACTCTACAGAACAAAACAAGGCACATATCACTAGTACAAAGAAGTCTTTGATACCTTTACCAACCTCAGCTATTTAGCCTGCCAAGCTGACATCACTGTATTCTACAAAGTTAACAGTAAACACTATACTATTGTTGCCATTGCAACTGACAATTTCACCATAATTAGTGACTCAACTGAATCAACATCACTGATCAAGAAGCAACTTAGCAAGCATTTTAAAATCATTGACTTTGGCCCTATCAACTGGCTACTCAGAGTTAGCCTTACCCAAGACCACAACTCCTGCACTATCTCACTCAAACAACAGGCATATATTGAGCAAATCATCAAACAATTTGGTCTTAGAGACTTGTGCATTGCTGTTACTCTTATGAAGCCTGGAGCCAATTTTACCCCAGACTTGCCCTCAGTATCACCCACAGTACTGTCACCTGCCAAAAAGATGCATTACCATGAAATGATAGGCTTGCTTATGTACACTGCTATCATGACACATCCAGACATTGCATATGCTGTATCTATTCTTTCTCAGTATCTCAATGCTCCTCAGTCAACCTCACATAGTAGCCATCACCTGTGTCTTTTAATATCTGCATGGCATTTTGGGTATGAAGCTCATTCTTAGCAGCTCAGACCTTGAAATATCTGGTTACTCAGATGCTGACTGGGCTTCACATCTGCATTGGCACTCCATTTCAGGTTTTGCATTCTTTGTCAGTTACAGCACTGTATCTTGGAGCTCAAAGAAACAGCTAATTGTCACACTCTCTAGCATGAAATCCAAATACATTGCTTTGATGCATGCTGCAAAAGACATTATTTGAATTTATAAATTACTCAAAGACTTTTCATTTTTCAATTCTTTCTCTCTACCTACTGATCTGTACTGTAACAATCAAGGCGCCATTTGACTTTTGAAGGATGCAACATTCCATGCATGTACCAAACATATTGACATTTATTTCCATTTTATTTGACAAACCATATTATCTGGCCATGTTCAAATTCACTATGTTCCAACCTCCAACATGATTGCTGATATATTTACAAAGTCCCTTACCCAAATTAAGTTCAAAAACTTCCACAAACTGCTTGGTGTCATATAATCCACGTTTATATTGAGGGGGAGTGTTGAGAATATCCAAACATAGTCATGATTACTAATTCTTGTATGTTTTCTGTTGATTGTTATATGTAACATCTCAGTGTTTATTCACTACTGAGGTGTAAGTCTCATTTTACTCAACACGTATATCACACACTAATTACCAGTAGTCATCCTTCAACTACAGGTACACATACTGAATATATAAGTGTTTATTCACCACTGAGGTTCATTCTTTAACTACAGTCATTCAAAACCCCCTGAGACCTGGTCCTGCCTGAACAGCTGCCTCAATCTTCTGCTTAATCATTTTACAGATTTTGTCATGAAGACCTGGAGGTATTGGAATGTTCTTCAATATCCAAGGGGTATGAGGTATTACTGGCATTATTACTGGAGGAAAGAACTCTTCCTTCAGCCTGCCCCTCTGAGAATTGTCCCAAGCAAAAGCCTCATTCTGCAGCATCATCAAATGATGTACTGCTTTCATCCCCTCTGGCCATAAGAAACCATCACTATGTACTTGATCAATGGTTTCTTTGCACTCAGTATTTCTCTGTAGGTTCAAAATCTGGTAGCCTGGGATCCAACTTAGGTATGTCTGCCAGTGGGTCTCTAGTAATATGCCTCTCAATTCTAAAGTCTTCAGGAGAGGTTCCAAGTACAGGCTTAACCTTTCTGGCCACAGGCTTGTATTTCTTTGAAAATACTTGAGCCTCCACCTGCTTCTGACCTTAGGGTTTCCTTCTGTTGGACCAAGATCTTTTCAAGAGTGTCAGGTATTTGAAGTGGTTCACCATTCAAATATGCTAACAACATCTTTTGATCTTTCTCCTCACATCCCTTGCTAGCTGTAAAGGCTTGCAAGTAAACATCTCTTAAATTATCCTCACTGAAC
Source organism: Termitomyces sp. T73sscA (assembly GCA_017657235.1). Taxonomy (NCBI): domain Eukaryota; kingdom Fungi; phylum Basidiomycota; class Agaricomycetes; order Agaricales; family Lyophyllaceae; genus Termitomyces; species Termitomyces sp. T73sscA. Next base: position 12,741 of record JAGGAP010000496.1, read on the forward strand.
TTGCTATGCTCCATAGAATATTCAGTGACTACTATTTCTCCATCTTGAGTCTCAGCAAGACTCATGGAATTTCTCCCTAGTTGGTAACCAGTTCATCAAGACTCAAAATTTTTGTTCTCCTTCAATAACAACACCACTCTTAGGCATCTTCCCTCTTTTAATAGTAGGTAGAGCAGTTCAATGACCTGTGTTTGGATCTTGAATGGTGATGATTGCCCTGCCATCTGGCAAGTTTTGAATAGTGCTCTCTGTTAAAGTGTCAAATGGACGTCTCAACAAGACAGTGTATGCTGGCTTGTCAAAGATGTGCACTTGCAAATAGACAGTAAATCCCTCAGCAAAAGTGAAGGGCACATTTGTTGCTAATGCAACAGATTCATTCACCTGTTGATTAACACTCTCCATGTGTAGCTGTATGTCTGTGTTCCAAGTCAATCCTAGCTTCAAAGCTTCTCTCAAGGCCATGCATACTATTTGAGATCCACTGTCCAAGGTTGTTTCTATTCTGTCTTTCCTATTGATTATAGGTTCAACAAGCATAGAACTTGTAGTTCCCTAGTCACATACACCACTACTGGCTTTTCTCCTGAAGGAATCTTTTCCAAGTAGGTGGCAACACAGTTTTGGTGCACAACTGCTCTAGTAGGCAGCCCAGCTTGTGCTCTATCTGCAATGAAGTATGTCACTCCAGGTAGATCACCAATGTCTACCTTGTTGGGTTCTCTCCTCCACTGCTACCATGTGTTGAGCAGCTGCCCTTGGAATGTTAGGTTCCTTGGGCCTTGGTGGTTTAGGTACCAACTTTTGCACCATGGCCTCTCTTAATCCAGGGGCAACTTCCAGCAGCTCTGTGGTTGAGATTGGCAATTGTGCTTCCCACAATCTCTCAATCACTCTGTCCAACTCTTTATTTGTCTCTTGAAGAGCACTCTTCCCAGCAGATTGCACTAATACTATGCAATCTTCATTGAGAGCTAGCACCTTTTCAAAAGGTAAGTCCAGGCCTTGGGTGGTATTTGCAAGGTCAGCTTTTCTTTTCAGAGTTTTTCAATGGATCTCTCTGGTAGTGAGGATACTCCTGGTTGAGATGCCTCTTTTCTCACTGCCCTCCTTGAGCCATCTAAAAATTCTTAGAATTGTGCTGCTGCACTTCACCAGGATTTGTTTTTTGCCTTGTATTAATCAATGCATTAATTAATTCAGCCATTTTATTGAAGCCTTTCTCAAGCTCTCCCAACTTGTCTGACTCTCCATGTTGAATATGGTCTAACATATTATTCCTTGAGTCTCTAGTGGCATTGACATGAGAGCCTCTGGATCTTCATCTGTTGACCCAACCAAAATACATTCTAGCCTGTGTGTCATGCAATTTCACTAGCCTGTGGTGTGGTGAAATGCTTGCAGGTTTTCTAGGTAGAGGAGCCCTGTTTGGCATTCTAGCCCTCCCTTCTACTAAGATAATCCAGCCTCTCTGGACATCTGCTGTTATCACCTCACACTCAGCAATTCTGTGGCCTTGTCCTCAACAGTAAAAGCAATGGAGACTAACTCCTTGAGTTGCAAGTAGGATGGTGTTGAGTCCTTCTACTCTTCCATTGCTTCTACCAGTTAGCAAGAGGCTATTTTGCATTTCTAGCTGGTCAGCCTGTATGGCTTGCATAGCATTTTGAATGCTGCCTACTTGTTTCCTCATAGTCACAATAGTATCTGGTAGATGGGCCATCTTTTCCTCTGACTCCTCATTCTTCACTTGTCTTTGAGCACTCTCTACTCTCTCTACTTGTCCATTTCTAGAGCTTCTCCCAAATGCTCCATCAATAAGAGTAGCTACAACAGTCATCACTTCAGACAATTCATATTTATTGTCCTTGTGTCTGTTCCTAGCTGGCTCTTTGTAATGTCCATACTTTGCAATTAACCTCTCCTCTATTATGTCTGCAAATGCTGGTGTAAAACACCCCATGAGTTTGTCCACAAGCAACCCATTCTCCATGACATTTGCCAACTTCTTTGCCTCGGCTCTAAACTTCCTCATAAGCAAATGGATTTCTCCTGTGTCGCTTCTGCTCAGTCTGGCATGCTCTCTGCAAATGTGGTCCAAGCTAGCAACACTGCCTGTATCATCAACTGCTTCTGAATAAGAGTCTTGGATTTCTTTGACAAAAGCTTTCCAAGAACTTCCTTCTCTATAAGAGTCAAAGCCTAGCCACTCTTGCTCTGTTTCATCCACATATTCCAATATCCTTTTCTTTCTTCCCTTGTCATTGGTGACACCAGCATAGTCAAACAGAGATTCCATTTTTTGGACAAAATGGCAGACCTCAAAAGGTTCACTGTGTCTAAACTTTGGTGCATCTCTGCTATCTGCAAGTGGCATCTTATAGCAATAAGGTTGCTCCATTATATGTATTTGTCAAACTAGTTGCCTCAACAGCTGACAACTCAGGTTTTGTTTGGGTAAGCAAGCACTTCTCAGTCTGAAGTTTTCATTTTCAAAGCACAATGTCTGGGTCTGGAAGAATGAAGTAGTGCTCTTGGAAGTAGCATGAGTTTCCTTTCTTCTAGGTGTAACAATGGTTTTTGCCCTTGGTGTAGTAACCTTAGGTGAGGCAGGGAAAGACCCAGGCACAGCAAAACTAATGGTATAATCTCTTTGGTGGGATTCTTTGCAGAAACCCTTTTTAAAAGTGTTTGATTTGTGTAACAAAAGCCCCTCATGGTGGGCTCCAAATGATGCAAAATACAGTATTTAGATTGGTAGACAGGCTTGGAATGAAATCCAATTCTGGTGTTTGAATCCAAAATACTCAATTCACTAGTTACAAGGGCTCAAGTTACACTTAGCATGCACTTAGTAAATGTAGTGTAGATTTTAGTTTTATTGGTTTATCTTGATTTTGCTTAAAATTGCACTCAAAGAAGGGATCAAAAAGTATAAACACTATATTCCCAAAGTCAATACTAAGCTCCTTGGCCTAAGCAGTCCGCTCCCTGGGGACCCTGAGCCATAGCAATAGATTGCTTGCCTGACTCCCCCAAATTCCTCTACCTTTTATATCATTCCTCCTGCGCATGGACCAGCATATTTGACGCGTGATCGCCTCATTCCGACGCGTACCCAGAGCACCAGTGGGTGCTTGGCGCGGTCTCGACTTGTCCAGGCTGAAGGTTTAGCCTGGCTAAACCTTTTCCTCGAGGTTTTCCCCTTTCGTTCCTTCGCTTCGTCGAGTGCACGTGACTCGTCTGCAGTTCGTTGTGGTGTACATTGCTTCTGGTCGAGAGGCTGAGTAAAGCTTCGGGTTACGGGTTGTATTGAGAGGTCGAGGGGAGTGGATTGGCGAAGGTTTGATGTGCAATCACGGCTTATTGATGCGTGATTGCCATCAGCCGAACACAGCCACCTCGATTGGCTATCAGCGCGTCATGCCTTTCATGGCTGACTTGGCTGTTTCTCAGCATCGTGGTGTTGGGTTCTGCCGGCTGTTGGTAGGGGTGGTTTGGTAGGAGCTTTTCGAGTAAGTCCCTTGCCTACATGTTTCAGCATTTCCTTAGCTTACGGTTTTCAGCTTTTTCTTAGGAATGGGTACGTCTCTTTTGTGCTTTTTCTAGCCGGCTTGTCTCATTATTGAGACAGCCGTATCAGTATGCAGGGGGGAGTGGTATTCCTTGGCCCTTGTAGCATATGTCCTTAGAACCCCCTCTGTACCGTGCACCATGGCACAATGTGCCCAACACGATAAACTTGAAAAAAAAAAATCATAACAGGGCTGGAATTGCCTGCTTTCTGCAGAGACGAAGACATTTCTTGACAAATATTACAAAAATATACGTATGCGAATTGTGCAGAGAAATGATTTCATCTTTGTAGGGCATGTGTTCAGTACATTGTCTAATACATTAACTCCAATGCTCTCCCAAAAGTAGTATGTTGCACCCTGACATTCAACCGAAAAACAAATGGACCCCCCTCTTCATCCATCACTTTTAGTCTCGTATCCGTCATCCCCAGTTCTGAGTGAGCTCTCCACGATGAGCTGACTGCCTCCCTCAATCAAGTCTCCAGGGAATCTCCCTGCGCGGATAAGCAGATAGGAGCTGGAAGCCCCACCAGTGGGGTGCAGATAGAAATTGCTTCTCAAGGGAAGTTTCGAGATCGACAGTGTCACATACATCGCCTACAGGCGAAGTCGTAGGGTCTTCAGATGAAGAGAGGGAGGATGGGACAAGCTGGGGCGTCGACAAAGGCATAGAGAGACGTGAGGGATTGTGTCTAGGCAAAAGTGTGGATTGTGCGTCCACCAGTTGGAAGGCGGATGGCGATGCGCAAGCCCCTAGATGGGGCAGGAAGGGACGACAGAGAAGCAAGTGGGCGGCGGATGAAACGACGCCAGGATAAACGCGTTTGTTTGAGGCGCTTGAGGGCGAGTTGGTTTTGGCGCTCAATCTCGGCTTCGACGTCTTGAGCACGTGCGCGTTCTGCTGCTTCGCGTTCTGCGGCCATTTTGATTCGATGCGAGCGCGGTCGCGGGCGACAGTGACATGGAAGGCGGCGTCTTGTTCGGAGCGGAGCATGCGGTCGTGTTCACGGGCGGCGTTTTGGGCTTGGATCCATGTGAGGAAGGGTGTCACGTGGGACAGGAGTTGGGTCGTTAGGTGGGCGGATAGGATGGTCAAGGCTGGCGCGGAGTTTGTGGGCAGGCGAGAGGATAAGGTAGGGTTGCACCGGGGTTGGAGGGCAATAAAGATGACAAAGTAATAGGTCGTTGCTTTTAGTTTTTCAGCAGGACGGGGGTGAGCTGAGTACGAGCATGGAGGAGGATACAACGTACCAATGTAGGCTTCTTGGTCGTGCACGTCGCCGCCCCAGACGACGACATTGTTGTAGAGGAGGCGAACAAACTCGGGGTTGGTGAGGGTCGACCTGGTGATGATTAGAATAAGCTCAAGGGATAGTAAGTGCAATACCTCTGTTCGTCGCTGATGAGAATAATGCAACCAATGCGTACCTCGCGCTCACACGTGTGCAACACCTGTTCTTAGCTGCCAAGAGTAAAGTCTGGAAGAACCTTGGTATTGTCCTGGAGGTCTCAAGCGAGCACCGAGAATAGAACGGACGACGTTGGACAAGATGTGGAGAGGGACAGCAAAGACGGCAAAGAAGGATCTGACGAAGAGCTGGTACAGCGCTGGAGGGCGCGTCGGGGGCCTGCGGACGTCCGAGTCGTCGATCTCGAAGCGCTATGGCAGGCTGAGCAGGCTGCTCAAAGAGGAGGTCCACTGCACGCCGCCGGGTCGGAGCATCCCCAGTGCTCACCTGGACATCCCAACCAACGCTGTCGAGCACACTGATGACGACGTCCTCGTCTGCCCTGTGGACGACGGCCTGCAGCGCTGCACTGAGGGCCACCTACCCAAACAGCGCGTGCGACCGGCCTTACCAAGACCGCTGCCCTTCCAAAGCGGGTTGCTGACTTTGCCTACTGTCGCACAGCAGTCGGACAGAACCCTTCCGGACATCACCACCCTGTAGACGAACATCGAATACTGGACCGCGACAGGGCATTTCTGTATAATAGTTGCGGAAGAGGGTTTGGGTCCATTAAGGTGGACATGGTTGCACTCACTGCTGGGACCAGAATCTGTTTCTCATGGAAAAACAGTCAAAGAAACCTGTCATCTGTTTCTTTTACTGTGGAAAAAGGCATCTTCCTTTGTCCGATGTTCTGTTGAAATTTGTGCAAAAGAATTTGGATAACATGGTTCCTTTCCATTTTATAAGGAAACATTATTGGGTGCCAGCCAGTGGCTGTGGACGAGGAGAGACACGTTCTCAGCAGGGCAGCGCGGCCCGAGGAGAACAATGACAAATCCGCTGACTTATGTCATCAACAAGGTTGCACTCAAACATCATCAAGGAGGATTGTCAACCTCATCATGGCATCGCACTCGCCTTCAACGTCACCAGTAGCTCAGAGAAAGACAAAAACACCACCGCCACCACTTAAGATCATCACTCTCGAGGGTCACATTTCAGGCGAGAAGAGTCTGATCAATGTGGAGATCGATTGGTTGAAAAAAGTTATCGTCCTGAAGAAAGCCATCAAAAAGGAGATGGAGCCTCAATTGAATCACCTAGTTGCAGATGAACTTGATGTTTACAAGCTCAACATCAAGAACGGGGACGACAATGGGTATGCAGGACTGGAGGTAAAGTGCTCACATCTTTAAGATAGTCCCTTTCTCTCTGCTTACTTGTTAAATTCATCAGAATGCCTGGACTCTCAATCAGTATCCGACAGAAGCATGGTCGCGCTTGAAATTAAAGGACACTGATTACCTCTACAAATTGTGGTCTGACGGAAAAGGTACACCCACCAATGAGATGGACACGATCCACTTCTTGGTGGTGCTGCCAGAACAGATTGAGCATTTGCATCCTGGTAGTACCCTTTTCTCATGAAGATTGGTTTTCATTATTTTTGCTGACGCTCTGTTTGGATAGCGAAACGCCAGAAGATCTTGCACATCGAATCCATTCTACCCATGGATACAGATGACACGGGTAAGATTCAGCAATTTGATACTTTGGTGACAATGGAAGCATTGAAAATGACTCAACACAGATCTTTCAAATGTTATTGCATCACTGCAGGAATGGACCGAGAAGCAAGCCACGCTTGAACCTCCTGTTGTGCCGGAAGAAACTTTGCGAATGTTTGGGAATTCCTTTCCCCTCCAGCAGTGTGACAAAATCTTCTCATCAATCCGTGACCAGATGCTTGCTAGTTTTAAGGTCAAAATGAGTAGAGACTATTTTGATTGGAAAAAAGACATCAAAATTCCAATTGTTGGCGCTGCATCTGGAACCGGAAAGACATCTATTTGTTCCAGGATGCTACAGTATCTCGCCTATCGAGCGCAGGAGCACGGCTCTCCTCCTTTGAATCAAAACGACTCTCCGACACAAGATCCCCTTGACCTTGAGATCCTGCTTACTGCCATTTCCGATCCCGAGGGCACTCCGGGAAACTTTTTGCCACCTAAGGCAAATGTCGAGAGATTGTTTTGGACGGAGCAGAGACTGGCGAATTTCCGAGCTCAGCTGATACAATCAAGTGAGCGCCGATTGACGCTGAGCATTGATTTGGCGACGGAGAAATTCCCACCATACATGGATGTGGAGCTGAATTTTGCAATCTTGATTCTCATCGCGTACCAGAAGATTCATCGTGGCGGACCGATATGGAAGACGCGTGAACAGCTCATTTCCCTTCTGCAACACCAACCAACATACACTTCACCCCTTGACTTGCTCTTCACATTCTGGGTAGAGTCGAAAACAACAACATTATTATCATCCATCTAGATGAAACTCAAGATGTCAATGTAGATATCCTCATGAAGGTGGTTCGCGGACTTGTTGTTGCGATGGGCCCCGATGAGGAAAGAAATTTTCCCTTCATCTTCCCCATTCTCTCAGGTCTTTCTTTGGAAACCTTGCTAAGCAGCACCGTGCTTAGTGGAGCTGGTGTCATTCGATACACCCCTCCAGTTCTCACGGTCAACTCGATGCTGACCATCATCGACGCCATGTTATCAAGCTCGGGTGACGGTGTTACAAAACCATCCAAATCACAGGGTCTACAATGGCTCCTGCACGATCTGAGGGGCCCCACAAGATACTTTCAAGCTGCGCTATTCATTCTACAACAATACAGCAGGCCTGATCAAGCAGCATCCAACTCTTTCGTCTTGGCCTCTTTTGTCGACAGAAACGCTATGCGAGCAGGTCTCGAGGATCCGAATCAGAACTGGCCAGCCATCTTCGATGCTGTTGTCAGATTGACGCAACAAGCCGACTTTATTCGCGATTTGGTAATCCTTCAGAGAAACAGCCAGCTGATGGTTGAGCTTTTCAAGTTGGATGTTCTTGGCGAAGAAATATCCGTTCATCAGGAGTTCATGATCAATCAAGAAGAACAATGTCTCTCCTATTTGATTCAACGAGGTTGGGTGACAATATGTGACTTTGCTGGCGGGTGTAGCGAACAGGTCAGATGCAGAATCTTCCTCCCATTTTTGACGGTCTCTAGCGCTTGTCGTGGATCTCAAATGCGGATCTTAGCTAATCACCCCAGGATGGTGCCCTTGTGCAAGAAATTACATTGGACAGATAATGAGCACTATGATGCGAAAACCCTTCAGTACAAGCTGTTGATACCATGGGTCCAGGGCAATTTTTCTTCACAGCAGTGCAAACTCTCCACCATCTTTGGCGATCTGGGAGCTGTTGCAGATGTGGCCTTTGTCATTCCTGCAGAACCCAAATACGATGAGCTCAGTAGCAAGGTCGAGAATTCCAAGGATCTGAATGCCCTCATCCTTTCAGGTCCATGCCCTACAGTGTATCTCAATGCCGAGAAGGCCGCATTCGCAGATTCATTTGTCATTTTGCCCTTGCCACCACCCTCTAAACACGAGTATCATATCCTTTGCATCCAGTCAAAGCTTTT
>JAGGAP010000497.1:0-21231 GCA_017657235.1 Termitomyces sp. T73sscA
TGAAGACTTCTGCGATGCCCAGAAGTCTGCTTTCGGCGACCAGACACAATTCCAAGCAAAAGGTGGTCTCACGCGCATGGGCCAGGCTCTCAAGAACGGGATGGTACTCGTTCTGAGCGTGTGGGATGACCATGCAGTCAACATGCTCTGGCTTGATTCGGACTACCCCACCGACGCCGACCCCTCCACACCTGGTGTTGCTCGTGGCACTTGCTCCACCAGCTCTGGTACCCCCTCCGACGTCGAGAGCAACTCCCCTAACTCTTCCGTTACCTATTCTAACATCCGCTTTGGTGAGATTGGATCGACTTACAGTAGCACTGTCACCGGCACCACTTCGGTCGGTAGCTCTACTTCCGTTGGTAGCTCTGCTGGCTCTACTGCCACATCAAGTGCGCCTGCTTCGACCGCCACACAGGTCAAATGGGGTCAATGGTTAGTTCTCTTCCCTCTTTGCTGGGGACTTCAATTGATAATGAATCTTTCACAGTGGTGGTATTGGTTACACTGGTCCCACCGTCTGCACTGCTGGCACCACTTGCACTTATTCAAATGACTTTTATTCTCAGTGCCTATAAATATGTGCGTGGGGAATGCGTGCGGCAGCTGAGGACTCCGTCGATGAATGCCTCTCTGGACTTGTAAAATAGGAATAACCTACCTACTTCATGTTATAAAGTATTCCTTCTTATGAAGAAACAAACCTCAGATTTTGAGCTTACAAGGACTCATTATTGTTCATGTAAACGCCAAAAAATAGCACAGCCACGGGGTTTACAGCTTTCATCAAACAGTTCTGGTTAGAATCTACTGTTCACAATTACCTGTATTCACCTGTGACCTGGACTTGTAAACTCTATTGGTCTAGGTTGCGACATGACTCTATCAATATCACATACATATCTTGTAAGATACTCGATTCTCACCATACAAGGTCCCAATACCTTTCGTTGTCTTTCGAGTCGACGCTGGTGCTAGGTCTCCTATCAATTTCCCGTATCTGTCGTCCTTTTGGGCAAGAGCCTGGCGCGGACCGTGAGCCCCTGGTTGGAAATAGTTGTATTGGTCTCCGCGATAATGGACAATCGATGCCATCGATTATGCAGCGTGTTTAAAACAGCAGGCTGCTTGCAAACCTTGTATTCTGCTATTGTACCAAGTGATTCTATATCCTCTAACGTCTCCATTTTGTTCACGCTACTTAGTAGACGATGGATTTGCTCAAGAAACTCTCTATTAGCGACGACGATTCGACTGCGGGTTCTGTCCGAACTTCGGACCCTGCACACGAACAAGACGGCCATGGTCATGGCTTTCTTCACAAATTGAGCGATGCTTTGAAGGGGGAAGTGCAGCCTCCATCCTCTCACTCTACTCCTGCCCCACCGAAGGAAGAGCATCTGCTTGATAAGCTCTCCAGCGTACTTGGTCACTCCACGCCACCTCCACCCCCAGCTCCCAAACACGATGGCTTACTAGGAAAAATCGGGGAGGTCGTTGGGCATGTGACCAAGGATAGCACACCGCAGAAGTCAGACACGCTTGGGGACAAGATCAATAATATGCTTGGGGGTGGGGCGAAAGGAGAAGCGAAGGAAGATGGGCTCGATAAAGGTGATGAATTCGAAAACATTGAAAAACGCGCTCCATGCTGAAGTGTGCTAGCGATCGATTTCGTGCAGGAGCATTTGTTGAAGGAGGGACAGCAGAAGAATGAGTCGGCGGTTGAGCAGCTCAAGGATGAACAGATTGCTCATATGGTACGGAACGGCTTTAAGAGTGCCACTGGGAAGGAACTCCCTTCGCTTGATCTATTTGGACAGAAGAAAGACAACGAGTAGCTCCAAGATCGAATCCGTTTGAGGAAGATGACGTGAAAGAGGTTATACATACTTTCACTTTGTCATGTGTGGTCGTATAACCAACCGTTTTCAACATTATGCTTATCCTTGTCTGAACGTGTAATCATACTGAAAGCACAAATGGTCAACGCTTAAATTTGAATAGGCATCCACTCTTTGACTTTCTACTGCGTTTTTCGTGAAGCGTCAACTATTCTCTGGGCTGATCTGCTCGGAGGATGCACTCCAGTCTATGCATGAACTGTATGAGCAAATCAATAGCCGCTGTTGCTTCAATGAGGTTCAAAGTCAGTTACCTGTCGTTTCAGAGAACTAAACTGTACCTTAGGCAGGAACTTAACGTCTTCATGCAGACATTGCTTGCGCTCTCCTTCACACATGAGTGTGCCTCTTTTTACGCAAAAAATTGCTGATGTTTTCATGTTACTGCTCAATAAATTCTCTTAGAATAGGTCGACTTACAGTCTCTCATCGTCTACATACCCTCTTCGCGCATAATGTTCGGCAGAGAAATGGGCTCTCAGGCTGTCTTCAAGACCGAGATTGCGACCAGGACAATTTTTCCTGATAATTTACATCGAGTGTTACTGTAAGTCGACCGTCTCCTCAACAAAGTAACATTGCCCTTGCGCCACATGGTACATTGCATTCCTGAGCTCTCACCCGCAAGTCAGCATACTTCTTGTTATTACATCCTTTCTTGCGTAGCGCTCTATGGCCTCATACCTCAGTGTTTACCCTTATGTGCCATCCAGTAGGCCAGATAGCCCCAAGCGTGATGTTCGTTTTAAGGAACATCGCGAATCCCGACCATTCACGAAATGCCTGGTCACCTTGTCATATACACACTTCACTATATGTAGTCATCAAATGTCGAACTGCAGTTTCCCTCATTCTAACTCAAGACTGGCGTATATAACAGGTTGCCGATATGGGGGCATGAATATACACCTGGTGTTCTGTCAAACCAGACCAAGGGTTGTACTTCACGTCACTTCGACGATCCATCTTGTTGGCGACGCGGCTTGTGTGGGCCCATTGAGGCCCATTGATTGTTAATACAAGAGTTGCCGATTCATGGATTCTCTGAGGAGAGGCCAAGGCGTTTTTTCACTTGATGTGCATCATGTAAGTTTACCATTCTAGTCCGTAGATAGGATTAAATTTCCAATGAATCGTTTAAGAAATGAACAGGTTTGCTTCGTGCCTCGTGTCGTGGGGCTGTATCGCCGGACCTAACTCATAGTTGTGCTTACCTGAAGGTCTCGTTAGGAGATACCTAGGTACAATCATTGAACAACATCAACTATTGAACGTGGACGAAAACTCCTCCGCCGCGAACATGAGCATCACTGACAGAGGGTAGATTAAGGTCTAATACCATGTGGTCTATCCCAGGATCAAGAAACATAGCATGATCGATGTCGGTGTTGAAGAACGAAGTAATGTCAGATAAGAGAGAACGAGGATTTGTAGTAGGGTACTGCGTGCGTACGGATATGAAATTGGACATGTGGTCTAGGATCGGTGACTTGGTTGAATCCCTAGTGAATAGACTGAACTCTCTTTCCGATTGTTTGATCCTGATCTCAGGGGAAAGGTGGGGGAACAATGCTTCAGGCCTCGTTCCTGGAAAGAGGTCGTGAAACCTTCCGAAGTGCGGGCATGTGATAGAAATGTGTGCGGAAGGGGGGAGCGAGAGGTACGAGAAGAGTTGGTGAATTTTGAATGGGTACTTAGATGTGAGGTCGAGGTGGAGCAGGGTAGGGAGAGAGAGATAGAGGAGTCTGAAAATTTGGAGGGGTTCGGAGTCTGTGGGTGTGGGTATAACATGCTCGAGGTGTATCTGCTCAATAGATGGCGAAGCGTGAAGTACCCCAAGAAGCTGTTCAATGGTAGGCGAGTACCCTGCGACGAGACCGCGTAAATGTAGATACGTCAATCCCACACACATAGACCATGGGATGCACGCGCTCCAAAGCGTGAGCCGACGGAGGGATGGGAGGGGGCCGGGTGTGCGGTCAAGGAGGAAGTTTGAGGCTACTGGAGGTACTCTGAGTGAGAGTGTTGTTAGATTTGGGAGGGAAGCGCAGACTGAGAAGAGGTGTTCTATGTCCTCAGGAAAAAGAAGGACATTTATCGAAGTTATACGGTGTACATGTGGAGCGAGCATGTTTTTGCTCGCAGTAAACTTCCAGCACAACGAGCTGGATATTACGTGAACAGGTGCGTTTGCGGAACGTGTAAGGCACTCGGCCGCGAGACGGTCATTGCAAACGTCAATGTACGACCAGAGCCGAGGGGCGTTGAGGGATACATAGCGCCATTTGCGGCAGACTTGTGTCCATGCTAGGGGGTGCGGGTTTTTATGAGGGGTGAAGAGCCATTGGATGCAGAAGGTGAAGATGTTTTCAAGGATTTCGGGAGGAAGGATGGAGATGGGTAAATATTCGTTAAGTTGGGTGCGGATGGAAGACAGGGCAGTGATCAGACGGGTTTCCTCCAGAAGGAGGGAGAGGTAGGAAGGATCCATTGTAGTATACGATGGGGGGTTAACAGGAAGTTATAACTTGGAGTTGGCGAGACTTCGGTTGTAGATGGGATGCTTGCCTTCGGGCTTCAGTACGAACGTGGCGTTTCATTTGCAGCAGTTATCCTCAAGGCCGCGGCTAGAACGCGTCGTTGAAGTTATTCATAAGTGACAGTATCAATCCTTTTACATCTGGACAGTCAGTCGACTCAAAATTGTGAGAAATAAGTAGCAAACCCAGATCAAGGTTTAATGAAGAAATCTCGTGAGTATGATTGATCAACCGGAAACGTTTATGCAACGTTTACTTATGATCTGGTGGCAACGTCTTTTAAAGCTATTGGAACTCCGTTGATGGACTCTGTACAAGTTGACATCAAAATCGACTTGAAAACCTGACATCTTTCCCTTCTTGATGAATCGTACCTCGCAAATTGTCAGACAGATCCATTGTGTTCACTGTAATCTGAGTTTCGTGGCACAAGTCATAGGCCCGGGTATGTTACACCTGTATCGTCAAAATGCATGTGCTGTTTTTGCAGTACACATCTTGATTCTCCCTTGCCATGCGAAAGCAGGTGACATTGCCCGTGCAACTGGAGCTCTCCTCAGAAAATATACTTGTGCCAGGACAATGATAAGGAAGCATTATTTGTTGATAGAACCATCCATCGCTGCTGTTCTCCATCAGCACAAGCCTGAGGGTTACCTGTCGACCTACCGAGGCGTAGGTAGATGATTTATCTGTTTATGGCCCTGATCATTACTGAATATGAAATTGGGCAAGATGGGTCGGGAAAGCCATGATTCCGTAGGGCCGAAGGAATGGTGTGCATCGATAAAGTTACCTCAACCGTCAAGTTGCCGTGGCTTGCAAAAACCGGAATGAATGGTTGTCTAAAGAAAGCAAGACAGGATGGCCGGCCCTAGACAGACTCCATTACGGAAACATGACCAAATAAGATCATGAAGAATTATTGAATGGTGCCCGTAGTGTTTGACTTTATCTCCTCCTGAAGCATTAGCTTGCTTCCTGCACCCCAAGCCTTGGACTTTCTTCCCCCATCAGTCCACTCAATAATCCCGCAATGGCGTCTCAATACACCCAACAGTACGCATGTGAGCAATTTTTTCCCTTGATTTACGCGGCACACGAGCGGTAATATCTTGTTGAGCGGTTTGAGCAAATGAAGGTGTGTTGCTAGTTGGAAAGCTCGTGTTGTATAAAAAGATGCTTTTTTAAAACTCTTGATGATTGACTTTATCCATTAATCTTGAATATCTGAACTAACCAGTGTTTGAACACAGTCCGTGCGCAAAAGTCACTTGGCCTTGTCAACGGTTCGCCCAACTACGTGCCTATAGAAGGCTTTGTTGGTCCCGACGTACCCGCTCGCACCTTTCACTACAGTGCCGATGGTCGTCTTTTTGCTTATGCCTTGCCTACTGTGTATGTTCTCATTTTTTCCTCAATCCATATCATCTCATCTCTTGTAGGGTGCGGATCTTCCAGGCAGAGGGAGCTCAACTCCTTCTAGAGCTTCCTATCCCCAACGTTATCGAAATTCGCTTCTCCCCGCGCGGAACGTACCTCTCAACGTGGGAACGCCCTGGTACGTCGAACCATCGTCTGTACGGATATTCACTCATATATCACGCCAGTCAAAGTCGAAGATGGTGGGCAACACAAAAATCTCCGGATCTTTTCCACGAGCACTGGCGAAGAGCTTGTTGCTTTTTCGCAAAAGTCCCAGGAAGGCTGGGATGTTCAGTACACCATTTCAGAGTCGCATGCCGTGCGTCTCGTCGCGGGCGAGATCCAAGTGTACCGCCCTGCAGAATGGTCAAAGGGTATCGCCGATAAACTCAAGGTTGAGGGTGCCACTATGGTTTCTCTTAGTCCCGGTTTGAACCCCTCTGTGGCAGTGTTCGTCGCGGAGAAAAAGGTGTGTGTGATATGCTCTCTTTGTATGCTCTGAACTGATCCTTTTTCATTAATTTCAGGGTGCTCCGGCTACTATCAAGATATATGGTCTCCTATCTCTTGCTGGCATACCGACGTGCCAAAAGTCATTTTACAAGGCTGATCGCGCTCAAGTCAAATGGAATACGCTTGGTACGCAGGTGCTTGTGATGACCCAGACAGAAGTGGACAACACCAACAAGAGTTACTACGGAGAGACAGGCCTGTATCTTCTCAGTGCTGCAGGGAACTTTGACTGTCGTGTCACTCTTGATAAGGAAGGACCCATCCACGATTTTGCATGGGCACCCAACTCGAAAGAGTTTGGCGTTGTCTACGGTTGTACGTCTTGAACCCAGTTGCAAAGCTAGCGAACTTACATTATTCGCAGACATGCCGGCCAAGAGCGTGATCTTTGATCAGCGGGTACGCGCTTTGCACGACTTCGGAGCCCACCCACACAACACCATCTCTTTTAACCCACAAGGCCGTCTCGTCCTCATCGCAGGCTTTGGTAACCTGGCCGGTAAAATCGACATCTTCGACCGCCGTACCCTTCGACAAGTCTGCACCATCGATGCCCCAAATACCTCGTACTGCGAATGGTCACCGGACGGACGCACCCTTCTCACCGCCACGTTATCTCCACGACTCCGCGTTGACAACGGCGTCAAGATCTGGCACTGTACTGGTCCACTTTTGCACATCCAGCCTGGTGAGGAATGGTACCAAGTTGCGTGGCGTCCTACCCCTATCGATGCAGTACCGCAATTCGGACAACACCTACCCAGCGCTCCCGCACCCGCGGCGAGCGTACGCGATCATGCGAGTGTCGTAAAGCCCACACCAACGAAGCCCGCGGGTGCGTATCGCCCGCCCGGTGCACGTGGACTCGCTACGCCATCGATCTACAAGCGCGAGGATGAGGGTGGAGCGGCGAGGGTTCCGACGAACGGGACATCGACGCCGCCGAGGGTGTATAGTCGTTCGCCGCATCATTTACCACCTGGTGCTGCGCCGGCAAATGGGAACGGATATGGGAACGGTAATGGTTACCCTCACCAGGGACGTCGACAGGTGCCGGGCGCACCTTCGAATACTGAGTCACCCGGACCGGAGGGTGAGAAGAAGGGTGGTGCGAGGAAGAGGAAGGGGAAGAAGGATGGTGCTGGTGGGGAAGAGGGAGGTGGGCCGGATAGTCGACAGCATAGTCGGCAGGTCAGTGGAACGAGCACGCCGGTTGTGCAGCAGGACGTGGTGGTGGATGTTGGAACGCCGATGTCACCTGTTACGCCGGGCTTGGATAGTTCGACGCTCGATCCTACAGCGAAGAAGATACGAAATTTGAACAAGAAGGTACGTGAAGTCTTGCTATCTTTGTGTACCGGTTTCTGATGATTTTTTCTCGTGTAGCTCAAGGCAATTGAGGAGCTCAAGGAGAAGGCGAAGCGCGGGGAACGACTTGAAGCCACGCAGCTCAGGAAGATGGAGGGTGAAGCGGAGATCAGGGCTGAGCTTGCTGTCGTTGAATCCTCTTCCTGAACCTTGATAATATGATCGAGGGCACCCCTTTTTTCGTTGTCCCTGACTCATTCTCATCGTCGTCTAGCTGTTGCTCTATCTCGTAATTCCCTTGCTATATCATACTAATCTAGACATCAGGTTTTTTGCCGGGCGGATGTCTGCACAGAAGCTTACCACGCAAGTTCCATGAGCACTGAAAGGCTGCATCTGAGTTGTGCGCTGTGGGAACTAAATTCCATGACTTGAAAATTTCCCTCCATCGACAAAAAATTTATGTCCAATATCGCGTTGGTATGATAACATCAAGTCATATCGTCAGTCTCATCTTTTACATCCACTGGCCATGAGGACTCACTTCGTATACGACACATTCATCCAAAAGTCGCGCTCACTACTTCAATTGTCAGCACGTGTACAAACTTGCGAGGAGATGTACTTGCAGGATTGGGAAAATTTTTCGAAGAACTTGACAGTCAACCTCGCCACATCACATGCTTACTGGCCACGCCGTTCGACTATGGAGCAATTTTCTTCCACGCCTCCGAATCGGGTTCTAGATTTCCTGCCTCGCTCTTAGTCTTGCGCGGGCTTTCAAGTGCGTGTACGTTGATTTCCATCTACTCATTTGCTACCCTCTGAATCAATTGATCGCCAGGATCCTCAACCCAACACCCATCTCGTTCGTCACCGAATTTAACTCGGCGTGTGGGAACCGTAGCAAATTTAAGCCCTAGAACAACGAGGAGGACGCATCTCTGGTTGTCTGTTAATTCGTTGTTGCTATCTTTGCCGCTACACAAGTTACCAGGAGAGCCGATATTGGTTGGGGGGATTCTCTATTCCGCCTGCCGTGCCTTGTGTGGAGCTTTAACTGCAGGCGACACAAAATTGTGAACATTATCTCACGTTGTTCTTGTCTTCAAACTCGTGTGAGTTCTTCTGATTTGCTCATTTAATTTTAATGAACCTAATCGCACTACTCTCGGCGCAAACCATCGTCTGATGTCATCCACTCAACATATCTCTCTTAACTTTGCTGCGATTTAGGCTGAAGACAATTTGGAGAATGTCTCTCACTTCACGTGGTTATCATAAAGCCATCCAGGTACACTTCTCTGCTGTTCGCTAGGAATTCCAGCTTGAATTAGACTAGTTAAGGATCCATTTTAGTGACATCCTTCTGAGCTGATTTGCGGGCGTTTTCCAGCTTTGTTTGGTCTCCATCTAGATTTCCTGTGATACTGGTTTGTCAGATGAGATTAGGTGACGACGCATCGTTGCCAGTCTCCACGCTCTTCCACGTTGTTTTTAAAAGGGCAAAACTAAAAACCGAGGACTTGATCCAATTGCACGACAAACGGACCCAAAAAAGGGATGATGAACGACAAGAACGTTTGAATCCGTTTCCACATGTTATACTTTCGCTCGAATCCCCCTAATTCTGTCCCTTCTGCGCCACCAAGATTTACGATAATACCAGATGCCTTTGAACGTTCAGGATTACATCGATGTAACTGAAATTGAAATCGATCTCTCAAGCCCAGGCGCGAGGCGTGCCAATTAGAGGTCAAAGGTGGGGCAAACTTGGATAATGAAAGGTCAAACCTTCAGCGTCCCTTGACAATCTTTTGGCCGTGTGTGATTTCTTGCGATGACAACATCTATGATGCTTGTTAAGGCTTCTGCATCCGTGCATGCCACGTCAGCAAATCTGCAGTGGAAGTTATCCGGCGTAAATTGCGTTGGCGTCTGTGGGTCCTTCGCGGACGAATCGGCGCCATCGAAGAGGGAATGCCTGAATCAAAAAAACTCCCTTTGGCTTTGCGTACCACAACTTCAGGAATTGACGCCGATTGTTTCCACAAAGTTTGGCTGGCACGGGCAAAAACAACTGTGAATACTATGGATCTTTGTGTTCCTCCTGTCGCGATCAGTCGCTTGGGAATCGAATCTCGCTAAGAAAACAATCGAAAGAATAAATTTCATATCCCGAAGAGTACCTGAAATTTCACTCGATTCGTCAAACGACATTGTCAAGAGCATCCTAACAACGATAGGCGGGAACAACGTAAATTGAAGACCTAAGCAATGCGGTTCAGCAGGAATATTCTCGCGCGCCTGACCTATTACACGAGTCGTCATCCGAGTGAAACAGTATGCATGAATTGAGCCAATGCTCGTTTTAGATAAGATGAAACCAAGATGAATGGAGTACGAACCATATCGAGCATCGAAGCAGCCCGGAATCAAATGGAAAATCGAGAGATTTGTTTGAATTGATACGTTGTTGTTTATCCTTCTTGTGGAACGTCCCTGCTTTGTAGGTCAGGGTCCAATCGAACCTAATCTCTTGCTTAGCGGGACAGATAGTCGTGCTGAAATCTCACTTTCTGGCAAGTTTAAAACCTCACACTGACCTCATCAACAGTCCCCCAGATTGCGATTCCTTTTGATACTGCAAAATGGATGATAGTTCGGCCTGTGCCGTTCCTCCAGTGCGCCAGTTACCCCCATACCCGATTTCCCGCCATGAAGCTGAGCTTCATTGGGAAATGGCTCGCCAAGAGGTAGGGACCATCCTTTCTTATTTGACTTAGCCTATAGCTTATCGTAGTCTTGATCAGGTGCGAGCTCGCATTGCAGCTCTACCTAGTTCGTCCTTCGAAAGGACTATGCTAGAAGAGGACGAGCGGTTTTACGCCACCTTCCCCCAGGCAAGACAGGCCGCAATTAATACTTGGTATGCGCAGGAATTCCCGTATGCACATTGGGTGCGACCATCTGTTACTTATGAGGATATTTCCATGGGTGTCATAAATGACTTGCCGAAAACGCACACTCCGTCCTCTGTCCATCCTCCGGTGTCAGACTTCTCCACGTTCACTCCGGCTCATGCCCTCGCCCTCTCGCCCTCTTCTCACCTCGAGATTCCCGCACATCGTCCTCTGACCATTATTTATGACGCTTCGACTGAAGTTACTGAGCGGGATCTTACAAGCTCCACAGATTACGTTTCTAGTGATCGTGCAAGATCGCCTCAGGGTTGTGGCTCAAACCAACAAAGCCCCGCTCCAGAGATCGTCCCAGTGCGTTCATTCCTTTGTATAATACCGTGTAATTGATTCGTCGTCCATTCATGTTCAGGAGTCCGGAATCATACCAGAAATCACCAAGCAAGAGTCAGTCCTCTTAGCTCTCCAGGTCCTGGCCCCTGCTCGACGAACAAGGTCGGCTAGGAACACACGGAAGGTTTATGCTCCTCCGGCTTATACACCCTACAAGCAAGTACACCCTTCGACATTTTTTGCCACTCCTCCTGAGTCTACGTCTGCTTGCGTCTCAATACCTGCACCGCCGTCACTCGAGCAATATACTGGTGATTGTAAGGCTGCTATCGCTGCCACCGAATATTTACACACATCAGAGAGAATACATACCGTTGAGAAGCCACCTGTCTCCGTCCTACCTTCCCCTTCAAAACAATTTGAGGTTGACTTCTCACCGATCCGCTCGCAGCCCCTTTCGCCGTGCAAGACGCACATTTTATCTCGCTCGCGCCAGCACTCAAACGCGCCTTCTAGGCGGTCTAATTCACCGCCAGCCTCAAGCAAGCAGCCGACCTTCCCGGCGTCCCGCAAGCGTGCCAAACTCCTGAGAGATAAGGATGGTAAGCCGGTAATGGCTTGCTTATTCTGCCGTGGAAGAAAGATTGCGTGTGGAGCGCCACCGCAGGGGAGCGATGATCCTACGTGCAAGTCAGTGTACTCCAGTCTCCTTTCTATAATCACTTACGCTGTCTATTGTAAGCCAATGTGCACGTCGTGGTCTCTCGTGTCGCTACCCTACCGAAAGCCGCCGTGGCCAGCGTAAGAAGAAAACGGACTTTGTGAATGTTCAGTCGAAGGATATATCGACATTATTGGATCTGTATCGCAATGCCACTAAGGGTGGTGAGCCCCATCATATGCATGACGACTCGGAGTCTGAATGGGACGGTCGCGACTCCTGAAAACTGAGAATTTGGTTGGTCTTATCTTGATCGTTAAATCTCTTGTGTTTCATGTGCTTCCATCGTTGCTATCGAATCTTGTATCGTTTCTTGGATATTTATACTTATTGGTGTAGTACACCTGATACCACTACCACTAACTAATGTTTAGCTGGGGTCTTGCTGTTACCCCCAAAAATATCATTGTACATATGTAGCATAGTATTATAACGAAGGCAACATGGAGATATTCCCAATTGTATATAATAAAACCATCTGTGGGTCCTGACACCTATCAGACAGATGCCATGTCAGTACATCACTAATGCTTGGACAAGCAAAAAAAAATAGCCTCCGCGTAAAATGGAAGTCGCGGTGACCTTGAATTGAAGTGGGTGGGATATTATGTAAAAGTCCATGGGTCATGTGTCTCAAAGGCATCTGACCGCGCATACGATATTTCTTTAATTCAGTATGAGACGCCTGGCGTCTACTATGTTGCTTAGTACATACAACGGAAGGTAACTACTCTACGAGAGCTATGGAATGTGACGCCCTACCGCATACGCGGGGAATGAGCGCTCCGGCGCAACCGAACACCGTTTTCATACTCCCCTGTTAGAACCTATGGGGCATAACACTTCAGCCGTGATCTTTGGTGTCAAGTTAGTTAAGGCGGGGTCTGGTTCCAGAGAGGAGTAACTGCTGGTGTGGTAAGGAAGCGTCTCGTACGTTGGCAGGAGGGTTGAGGGTTTGGTGGTGGGCGCAAAGCGTTTGGTGGCATGGATATCCTAACGAGGTGCTTCAAGGCTGCAGGTGAGGAAAGAACATGGGAGATAGACTCAGTGAGAGGACGAACGAGATGAACGTATCGCTCGTATCGGTATTTCAAAAAGGAAGTGTGAGACAGTCTCTACTGCGAGGCCTTGCAGTGTGGGTACGGTTGGTGACCCAGCTTTGTGGATCCGCAAGACATATTGGTTCAGAGGGGAGTAGCCCATCCTAAGCTGAATCAAGAGAACCGAGGACTTTTGGTCGACAGAGCTCATTAGCCGCATGTAAGATTTCGAGGGGAGGGACTTGTCGATCTTGCAGGTGGCTGCATATCTCGGAGACTTCTTCCAATGGCTTTTCCGTTCTGCCTTAGTTAGCAGCAGTGCTTCCAACCGTGATTCCGGGATGCCGGCAGGGAGGAGCTTCGAGGGTAGGTAGGCCGAGAGCAGGGGTCGGGGGTTCAAGGAGCCTGTGTTGGCCTCTTTCACGAGTTCATCAGCTCTCTCGTTGGGATCGAAATCCATATCAAGGACTAATGTATTTGAAACTCCGTGGGTACGATCTGTCCATTGTTCTACCTGTGCCAAGTGTGGAGCGCCGCTGGAGCGCTTGTAATAGATGGTCTTGTTTGGTCTGAATGGTCTGAAGGGATTCGGCAGGTGAGTGAGTGTGGTCGAGGAGATAGTGTGTGAGGGGGGATGAGGTTTCCATGTTGTTGACGTATAATACTGCCGAGGCCCCCCCCCCCACTCTTCCTTCGTACCTGGAACAGTCGCAGCATAACGCAGTCTTGGCTCGGTCGTGGACAGTGTTCATTCTTTATGAGTGCTAGGTCTTTATTGGGCAAGATATGAGTGGCGAAGGTTGGTAGCCCAGTCGACGCCATGTCGGGTGAACGATTTCGATGTCGTCAGGGATGAAGCCTGTAAAAAAGAAAAGGTTATGAAGGGGTGTGCGGTGCTTCCTCACAAATCCTCACAAATCTACCTGCCGCCCTGCGGACTGTGCCGTGAAGGAGGTGGGTTGGAGACAGCGAGGAGAGGCGGATCGCCACACAAGATAGAACTTTACGAACGAAGGAGGTCAATAGGAAGGAGTTTGGCGTGTGCATCGAGAACATCCCCCGCCGTGCGCACCCGTGATGATCTTGGCAACTCGAAGTTGAAAGAGCACAGCTTGGCGGCAATCGCCACCGACCCAAGCCTCCTTCTCCCTGTGGGACTGATGCATATGCCTGTGAACCAGACGGCAGCGGCGTATGTGAACTGCCGCCGGAGACTCTGGAGAATCTCAAAATCTGGAGAGACCACCAAGCCGCACTAGCAGCTATTTTCTGCATGTGGGCACCCAGAATACGATATTGGATGAAGTCAATGCATTTGTGAGAAAGGACTAGTGATACACGTTGATAATTACTTGCGTGTAAGAGTTGGTCAAGGCGATCAATGAAAGTTACTAGGTCTGTAAAAATATGAAGGCGTGTCTTTGGAGCCTATGTAGGTTTAGCATCTACCAAGATGATGTTTCCATCATCACATATGACCTTAAATCTTACTGGAGAGAGGTTAAATAACTCAAATATGATCTTCCACAGAAGTACATACATATTGTGAAAGGAACTCCCTTTTCCTGCCGGATGCTAGTAAAGTAAAGTGTTCCAGCACCTGACGAGTAGTATTTCAAAACAACTATCGAAGAGCATTGACATCGTTAACAACAGACCTTTGGAACCCTTGATGCGGAAGCTGACATCAACGTTGCCTTGCAATTGGCTGATCTGAATGGAACATGATGTCAATGCAAAGCCTTTGGATGAAGATCAAATTTACCTTGCCGTGAATTAAAGGATCACCGTTTAGCCACCACTCCGGCTGTGGCCTAATCGCTTCTCCCAAGACGTCCCTCAAATTTTTGTCGTCTCGGACAGATCGCATTATCTGCCGTACCACTGAACTTGATATCATTTCTTGATTTGTGACGTATGTCATAAAAGCAGCCCAAGCTGCAACCCCAAGGATAAGAGCACCAACAACGGAGGGCCACCGCTTCTATTGAGGAGCGAATCAGCTTAGAAGAAATTCAGAACTCATTGAGATACTTTGATACGAGGCAATTCGCGCGTAGGCGGATGTTTAGCATAGTACGGCTGTGGCCGAGAGGTTGCAGAGAAGGTCTCGACCACGGGCTCGGGTCGTATTTGAGGTGGCTTTCGACGTAAATCCGAGTAATTTCGTGGGGCTAAGATACAATAACGCGTAAATTGTGGCACAAACCGTTGCGACGCGGAAGCCTTAGCTAGTAAAGACATTGTTGCAAAAAGCTTCGGAAGTCGGACGTGTGTGCCGAGACAAGAGTTCTCAGTCAAATATGTACAAACATGGCTCTTCACTGTCTTCAACGACGAGGAACGCTGATTGTCGTGCGACCATGACCCTTCCTACCCAACCGGACACTGCTATCAACTCAGATATGACTGCCCCAGAACTTGAGCTCGCTCAAGCTAAGTCAGAAAGCGACGCTCCCAAAGTATCTGTAATTACCAACCTCTATATATGCGGTCGAACTGCACTAATACGGATCGTGTAGGACCCTTTGAGAATTGTAGAAATGGCTGTAGAAGCAGCCATTGAGCGTACACGAGCCACTGAAGCTTTGAAGGCGCGTGATGCCACTGTTCAACGTCTTGTCGAAGCACACGAATCCATACGACAAAAATCAGCAACCATAGAAATCCTTCAACGGAGTCTCAAATCTAGAGTTGATCCTCCTTTGACTTCAGACTCTTCTACGCCTACAGATAGACCGGAACCTACAAAAACAAAGGAAGAAATTGCACGCCTCGAAAGAACCATTGTTGAATTGCGAGTTGAGGTTAGAACACTGAAAGAAGATGCTGCTAAATCCGTTGAGATGTCACAGGCACTCTAAGCTGTTCCGCTTTAGGTTGAAAAGTTTATCTGACCTGCTTTCAGAATAACATGGACCATCTGGGATCCACTCCACAGTTATTGTCTCAAAGACGTGTCGAATCACCCGCGCCCTCTCTTTCATTGCGCAATCCTGTGATACCATCTGGCGCGGACTCGACGTCTGACCCGTTCCTTGAACGAGTACAGGATTTTGCTGTCGAGCGCTCTCTTGCTAACGAACCGGTTTCCTGACAGTCAGCTTCTCATTATCCGGCCTCGGATGAGCCAGCAGATATGGTGGCCGCACGAAACGCCGTCTTGGCAGACTTACCACTCCCGCAAGACGCACCTGAAGAGACTCTCAGTCCCCTTAGCATTCCTCTTCCTTTGACAATCCAAGAATTTATCTCAACTTTGTCTGGAGTAGGTCTTCTGTTCTTATCTGACAAACACTCTATGACTCTGACATTGCCTGCAGTCTCTTCGAACCTCGTGAGTACAGACAAAAATTGACTTTGTTTGATGGGTTCTTCCGCAAATTGTTTAGTCTAAACCATTATCGTCTCTTTTACGCTTCTACGACGATGTGGTGCCCCGATTGTGAGGAGCATGGCTACTTTTACACGCCCGCTTTCAAGTGCAGCACCAATCCCCGTGTTGCCACTGCTCATCGCTGGAGCATCGTCGACGTTATCGGGCGCATGAACAAGCCGACTGGTTCGTCCTCGTTTCTTTTTCGCAGTACAGATGCTGAATCAACGCTACGACACAGAATGCTTTTTCAACAAGGATGGAATCTGGTATTACGCTGGCGTGTATACCGCCTTTCGTTTAGCCGACCTCACAACGAAGGAGTGGGCTGCACTTCCCACAGAGGTTTGTCTTGCTGGTGTTTTGGCTCCCAGCATCGTGACTTTGACACCAGTCCTTTCCCCCTTCTACATACATTATCATTCACTGCTGACATTGTTTCGCTCGGGCCATACAGGTAACCCAGCTCATAGTGAAAGAAACTATTGTGGCACGGAAAAACACCTCTCCGCAAAACGTCTACGAAGTGACGCAACTCTATGCAGCCGGCGCACTCAAAGTGGCCTGTGTCGCACTTCAATGTGTCGGGTTCAACCATGGGATGTATAGAGCACTTCTTGAGCAGGCACGCGTGTTCACGCAGAGCAAGTGGACTGCTGCAACAGGAAAGGCGTCTCCTGTCCCCCCCACTGTGCCTGGTTTGGGATCAGGGTCTGCGTGGAATGTCAACGCAAATTTGGCTCCTGAGCCTCCGCTCGGGGGAGTAGTAGGTGGGCAAGGGGATTTAGTAGTGGGGATGGTGGGAATAAATCTGGGACGTCGCAGCCAGAATGAGAATAGGAATGAGAATATGCCCGCGCCGATTGGGGAAGGGAGGAAAAGGTGAAGCATGTGCATTATGTCTTGTGGTTTTTGTCTTTTTTGCTTTGTCTGCTTGCTGTGTTTGGCTTGTGAATCCTTGAGATTGTAGGAATGGGTGATCATGGATTTCGGAGAATAATTTTGTTTCGTTTTAGAAAACCGAGCTCTCAGTGTTATATTGTACAGCTCAAATCAATCGAGCACACGTCTGGAGTAATTCATCTCGTTCATTCTTTTAATGATAAATAAAGCGGATCGCGGCCTCAAAGCTTCGTTGAAGCCGTCTTGCCCGCGGATCTGTACCGAGCTCCTCCGTCAAGGAGCGTGTGTGTTCCCGTGACGTGGGCCGATGCCGGCGAAGCGAGGAAAAGCGCAACTCCGGCCATATCCTGAGGCGAACCATAACGACCTGTACGTTTGCTGATCAGTCAAAAGAATTCGGAATTTGAACCAAGACAGCACCTGTTGGTTGACCTGCAGCAAACGCCTCCTTGCCTGCGTTCTGGAAGCCGAACGCTGTCATCTTACTTGGGAAGAGTCTGAAACATCATGAGTAACGTCGGACTAGGGTGTGGAGACAAAAACTAACCCGGGCATAATGGCATTCACGCTGAAAAAGTCCAAGGGCTCGTTAGTAAGACCCATTGCAATGAGACATGAACTCCGCACGTTACATGTTGAGGCCCAAGCTTCATCGCCAGGACCGAGGTGAGGTGATTGACTTGAAAATTGCCTTAAATGAAGAATCAAAGTGTGAGATAGCTGCGGACGAACCTGCTGCTTTACTCGGTTGATCTGCGAAAAACGAGGTAAGCGTGGAAAAAGTTTGGCTTTTGCTTGTACAGAGGACATACAACTCCATGTCCCGTTTCCGTCTCTGCTGAGGGGACCTTCAACTCGTGGGTCAGCCGCGGCTGTTGACGAGATGTTGATGACACGTCCAGGATCAAGGTTGTTGGCGTCCTTGGATAAGAGATCGGACAGGCTTCGCGAGTCTTAGTGACTTCAACTAGCAACCTGGGACACGCGACTTACCCAGCGGTCACTACGGCGGACGTGAGTAAGGGTGAAGCAGTCAGATTAAGTGAACATACTATAAAAGATAGCCTTGACGTTGACATTAAACACGTTGTCCCATCCCTTGTCCTCAGGGAAATCATTGAATGGTCCACCCCATGTGATGCCTGAGTTGTTGACAAGAACATGGAGCTTGCTTTCCCGTTTCTTGAACTCTGCAATGAGGGCATCGCATCCTGCCTTGGACTGAGCGAGTCGCCATCCATCATTATGGAAATTGGATACATGAGACCTCAGACGTACGTTCACATTGGCCTGGATCCATTGCACTGGTATCGGACAGCCCGTGCTAATTTCTTCGACGGTCTGTTATTGAATTTGAGTGTTGAGCATTTGACTGCGCAGGCAGACTCACCTCCTTCAATTGTTCCGCCTTGCGAGCCGCAATGTAAACCTTGGCACCGTTTTGGGCGAACCCTGCAGCGATCATCTTTCCGATGCCTGAACCTCCACCGGTAACGAGAACTAAGCGGGAAACACAATCCGTAGGTCAACACACGCAAGTCGCGAAAGCATAGAAGACGTTACAAACCGGTCTTTCCCTTGACATTGAACAGAGAGCTGACAGTGAGATCTGCATAATCTTGAAGTCGATGCTTTGTGAGTAAACTACAAACATACCTGGTGCCGACATTGTGGAGAGGTTTAAAGAAGAATGGGTCAGAAGGTTAGTCAAGAGTGTGAAGTACAGATTTTAACAGAATTATGGACAGCGGCTATTATACGGTTATGGAGTGGCCGGTTGAGCCGGGGATGAATCACACCTTCCCCACAGCAATCACTGTAACTACATACGCATGTAATAGGTCTACATGCATCGGCCAGCTACACTGGAATAAGTCTTTATAAATGGTGTATGTGGAATATGACAGTCTTCAAACAGACTTTTGATCGAGCAAATTCAGTGGGTCCGAGTGCATTGGGTACTTGACACTTCTCTAGGTTATTCTGTACCTCTGCTTCAAGTCTTATATAGGATCTTGAGCACGTCGACAGCGATAGCCTGACGAACCTCTTGAGCCCAGGATACCAGTAGTACTTGGGTTCATTCAAACTGTTGATGATTGGAAAAGAATTGGTGACCAATCGCGAGGGACCCTGAGTGAGATGACATTGCAGGACTTGCGAAACCTGAAAACTGGAAAGTGTCTGTAATTTAATTGCGGTTCATTTACACATAATATAAGCGAAGGATCAAATAAGAGGTCCTATCACGGATCTCTCTTCCCCGCTTCCTTTTACTTGGGCCTGTAGCTAACGGGATGGACTGTGGGTTCCATACATACTAATATTCATAATGTTCGCTGAGGATTTTCCAAACTAGAAAAGCTCAAGATAGGCACCATTTAGAACGTTTGCACCGGGTCGGTAAAATCCAAGGAGTCACTAGAAAGGAATGCATATGTAGAGCTTCATCTGAGCTTTCGTTATCCTTTGAGAAGCTTCCGAGGACCCACATAACGTGCTGGCGTCATGAGATCCAGACTTAAACCTCTGCCGGCTAGTACTTGATAGTGAAAGTGCTCTCGAGGTCATCCTAGTAGCAGACAATGTTTTGATTATGCTTCAGAGTCTTTTTCCACGACCCTCGACAAAGTGATATATGCTATCTCTGGGTCAGTGTAGTTAGGTGCCTGGAACAAAGGGCGGGCATGTAAGCTGCACTGCTTGGAGATCTTGGATCGTGATAAGAATGATAAGAAGATGCTCGGCAGATACAAGTTTCAAACATGCGTCATCATCAAGGTGCAAACGAGATATTGTACATAATGTTGAATGGAAGGCCATCCAGCTGTGATTGATTGATCATCGAGGTACTTAGTTTGAACGCTCAAGCCTCCCAGTGATAAGGAGAACTGAATTAGGTATGAGCTGTTTTTTTTTGGCTCTGTCGGCAGGTTCAATCCGACGAAAGGCTCTAAAAAAGGTGAATGGCGGCAATGCAGCTTACTATGCAAGTGTACAACCACTAAAATTACGTGTCACTGTCATTACATTTCGTCAATGCAACGTGTCTCCTCTTTTTATATGATTAACACTCGATTGAAGGTAATCGATACAGAAGTAATTTATCTCAAAAAATCAATTCATCGTCGTAATATGAGAATTTCAAGGTACCATATGCATCCATCCTCAACTTCAGGAGCAAAGCGGTCTTTATTATCTTTGTCTCCAAAAACTAATCCATTGCTTGATCCACAAATCTCTATATATCTTTGTCTGTCTAAGTATTACAGCCATTGGATTTTTCCCCGGTGACTTGTAAATTTCTTTATTGGCAAATTAAGACTAGGAATTCAATCGATCAAGGTTCAGCAACTGGTTCATCGAATTAATTTTGCATTGCGACATATAAGAAAGCTATTGCGTGATGATATATAGATCTATTAACATAGGATTGTCAATTTAGACTATCATATACAGTTAGCTTTCGAGGTACATGGTCCCCCTCCTACACGTCCAATCAAGCAGACAGCACAGAAACTAATGTCCATGTGAAATATTCGTGCATTCACCACCGTTTACTACATACATGAAGTATTCTAATTTTACATTTGTAAATTTACATTTCAGTATTGCGGCAAAAGAGACTCCCTCCTCTGACGCTCTCAAGTTTCTTAGAGTCAGAGGCACTGAGAATACCAGTCATTTTGGTAAGTGCAGGTGGTACCAGCAGTGCAGACAGTAGGACCAGTGTAGCCAGTACCACCGCTATGAAATATTGATCAGTCGAAATTCTAGGCCAAGAGAAAAAGAGAATAGCTAACCATTGTCCCCACTTGACCTGAGTGGCGGTCGAAGCGGGAGCACTCGAAGTAGTGGAGGTGGAACTGGTGGAAGTGGAACTGGTGATCTTACTAGTAGAGCCAGCAGAGGTGGTGCCGGTAACTGTGCCAGTGTAGGTCGATCCGATCTCACCGAAGCGGATGTTGGAGTAGGTAACGGAGGCGTTTGGCGAGTTAGTTTCAACGTCTGAGGGAGCACCTGAGCTGGTAGAGCAAGTGCCACGAGCAACACCAGGGGTGGAAGGGTCGACGTCGGTGGGGTAATCTGAGTCGAGCCAGAGCATTTTGACTGCATGGTCATCCCACACGCTCAGAACGAGTACCATCCCGTTCTTGAGAGCCTGGCCCATGCGTGTGAGACCACCCTTCGCCTGGAATTGCGTCTGGTCGCCAAAAGCAGACTTCTGGGCATCGCAGAAGTCTTCG